>CM026204.1:1027534-1034374 GCA_014839995.1 Xenentodon cancila | reverse complement strand
ACACACACACACACACACACAACCACACACACACACACCAACATACACCAACACACACACCACACACACACCTACCGACACACACACACACATACACCAAACACACATCGCACACACACACACACACACACACGCACACACACATTCACACACACACACAACACACACACACCACACACACACACACACACACACACACACACACACACACACACACCCCCGACACACACCACACACAACCAACACACACACACACACCAACACACACCAACACACATACACCAACACAACACCAACACACACACACACACACACCAACACACACACACCACACACACACCAACACACACACACACACAACACACCAACACACACACACACATACAGAGGCTAAGGGTTCAAAGTAAAGTAGATTTACTTTTGTTCTTTTTGCGATTAAAATTAAATGAGTAATGACACATCTGCTGCCACTAACAGTGCATGTGCACACACACATTTGTTAACCCCCTTATAGGGCACAATTTTAAATTTTAAACTCTGCAGGTTTATTGTTAAATATTCTGTTCTTTTTATTTTTATTAGAGCAAAAGTCTGTTAATGTTATTAACGGATTAAACCGTAAACCAAATCTCTGATCAATAGTGATTCTGCCAGTTTCAAACACACTTGGCAGCAACTCATTCCATGATATGCATTTTCTTTTTTCACAGACTGAGTAAAAACATGAGGCCACGCCCCCAACAGTACCCAGTCCAGAACCGAGTCCACATGAGGCGCTCAGTCCTGCAGCCTTCTGAGGACAAACTAAATATAACCCTCCTTTGGTGATGTCACGTCATGTGCTGCAGGGCTATTAATACACTTACAGTTGGCAGAAGACCACACACACACACACACACACACACACACACACACACACACACACACACACACACACACACACACACACACACACACACAAAACACTGTCCTCGTGGTTCCTTCCTTCCTCATTCGGAGAATGAAGTTTCTCCCGAGTCAACACAGCAGCCGCGTTTCCATCAGAGTTTTGACGTGAAACTTAAACCATATTTTAAAAATATCAATAAAACTCAACAGTGAAATGACTGCGTTTTCTGGACGTCCTGAACTTATTTCACTTTGGCAGGTTCGTTTTGTAGCCAAAATCATTTCAACTCCAACAAATAGCTGCAAGCGTTTTTTTGTGCAGCAGACCACGCCCGAGGCATTTCTGGGAGGTTTTTGTCCACGGTTTCATGGCGGAGCCGTGTAGTCAGAACTTTAGGATGACTACAGAGGCAGCGACTCCTCTTGTTGACCTGCTACAGGAGTGTTCTCCAATCCAGGTCCTGGAGGACAACTGCTCTGCATGCTTTTAGATACTGATTTAGATAAACAGATGTGCACGAGCTTCTCATTAAGGTCTACACAATTCTGTTAGTGACCCATTTGTCTGAGCCGGGTGTGTTGGAGCAGGAAACGCCTAAAACATGCAGGACAGCGGCTCTCTGGGTCTACGTTGGGGAAGTCTGAGCTGCATCGTGAACAAAGGGGCCAGTTCCTACAGAAAACAGCTGGACTGGTTTTGGTACGTCATTCCACCTGCTGATGGTGAAAAGGAGTTCCCAATGAGGTGCTCCTGTGAAGGAGCGTCTCTGCGTCTTGGACACTGAACTGTCAACTGTGAGTTTCTGCGCATGTTCTCCTGGGACTTCACCTGGGTTACCTGCTGATACCGGCCTACAAACACAACAGCCTGTACCTTCATGGAGGTCATCGACCACGGCGCTCTGATACGCGAGTCGTTACCTGATTCAGCGACCTGTGAGATGTCGACTCCCTGCTCTGCTGCCATGAAGCCCAGAATGGAGAAGACGACAAAACCAGCAAAGAAACTGGTCCCGCTGTTGATGAGAGCCAGGATGAAGGCGTCCCTGCAGGTGAGGACACCAGAGGACAGCAGTCAGGTGACGCTCAGCTTCACTTCACAGCTACTCCGAGGACTGACCAGAGGTTACGATCCGGTTCAGGTCAGAAACAGGTTTCATGGAAGCTTGGGAGTTTAGTTGTGGTGGTTACAGTTGGACACAAGTAGTACCAGACAAAGACAAAATTACTGGCCCCCAAGGAACTCTGGAGCATTTAAAATGTAAAAGAAATGTTTCAATTTTCTTTAGACAAACTTAGGACAAGCAGGACTCGTCTCACGTCAGCATCTGGCTGAGGGAAACTTTGGCAAAGGAGGGTGGAGGCCTTGACCCAAAACACCCAGTCAAACATGGTGGGGGGAGAATGATGCTGTGTGGCTGTTCTCCTGCCTCAGACACAGGGAACCTTGTTTGGGTCTGTGGGTCATGAAGAAAGAGGATTCTGTTGGTCTTCTGAGGACCACTCTGATTCCAACGAGACAAAAGATCCATCTAAATTCCTCCAGGACACAAACGTCAGGTTCCCAGGGGAGGGCTAATAATTTTGACCTCGGGTGTGAGTCAGTGTGTCGTACTTGTAGCAGTCGTTGTTGAAGCGGTTGTAGCTTCCTAAAGCGGTCAGCGCTCCGAGGCCGATGGCGTAGGAGAAGAAGATCTGCGTGCCAGCGTCGATCCACACCTGCAGGGTCAGACCTCACAGGTGAGACATCTGAGGCGTTCGCTGCTCAGAGCAGTATCTGGGAATTTCTCTACTTTACTTTGTATGTTTAAAGCTACTGTATGTAGTAATGCCACTTCTGATCGCATGGGGTGTATATATATCTGCTGTATTGGAGCCGCTGACAACACGGTGCCAGTGACTGGTGACTTTTTTGGGGGGCAGTGCAAAAGTCTCAGAAATCCATGTATCAAACATGATACAATATAAGAGCTTTGCGTTGATAGTCTGCCCCCATGTGGTCAGCAGAGGTACTTCTACATACACTGGCTTTAAGCTGGACGGAGTCCCAAATCTACCGTTCCTTGGGAAGAGGTAGCGTGAGCTCGGAGACGTCTACCTGACAGAGCCCAGCGTGCTGAACCCACCTGAGCCTCCTCCAGCTTGGACCAGTCCGGTTTGATGTAGTACATGATGCCTTTGTACGCTCCAGGAAGTGTGACTCCTCTGACCAGCAGGATGATGAGGACCACGTAGGGGAACGTGGCCGTGAAGTACACGATCTGGAACACGCAAACACACACGTCAACACACGTCAACACACGGTTCACAGTCGCTGAAGTCCTCCAGCAGCTCGGTTCTGCTCAGCTGCAACAGAAACATCCCGGGTCGCACTGTGTCCAATAACGCAGACTTCCCTTATTCCATCCTTCCTTCCTTCCTCCCTTCCATCCATCCTACTTTCTATCCTTCTTTCCTTCTTCCTCCCTACCTTATCATCTTCTGCCCTTCTTTCTTCCCTTCCATCCTGTATTTCTTTTTGCCTGTCTTTCCTTGCATCCTTCCTTCTTCATTCCTCCTTTCCATATGTTCTTCCTATCCACCCTCCCTCCCTTTCCTCTATCCTTACTTCCTCACATGTTCCAGCAGCTGCATGTTAAACAGCATTAATGTGTTTTTTTCTCAGATTCCAGACTCATAATAAATATTTATTTCATGTGACACAAACAGAAAAGTCAGTTTCACGTCGGTTTAATTGTTTGGATTGTGTGTGTGTCCCACAGCTTTCGGAGCCAGTAACTGAATCAGAGTTTCATCATGAAGGCGGATGACGATGATGAAGAGGTTTTGCAGCGTTCCCGCTGCTTTTTGACACAGAAACGTGCTCAAGGTGAGCAGCTCCATCTGTTAGGATGAAGCTACAAAAACAAGAAACCACAGCAGGTACGAAGCTGATCTGAGACCTGCTGAGTCTGACACACACTCGCGAGCAGCTCTGGATCATCTGAAGGAGCTCCACGTTTCTCATTTCAGGACCCTCCCAGCAGGTGTCTGCAGAGACCTGCAGACAGGGTCACCTGACTGAAACGGGGCGACTACGGGGCCCGGAGTTCTGCTTGTCCTCCTTTCAGCTCCGCCTGCACGTGTTTCTGTAGTTTAATCTGCCCATTTTGTCAGTTATTAGTGAAAATGTTAACAACTGAGAAAAACGAGCCAACCAACATCCTAAAGGTCGGCAAACGTGGACTTCTCTTCTTCAACGGTAATACTGGACTTCAGCTTGTGAACAAATCCACATGTGCATCCATATTTATGCTGTATCTTCTAACGCTGGACCACACTGCACCCTTTGGAGGCAACAAGGGTTGAGAAAAAAAAACTATTCTTAGTGTTGCTTTAAATAAGAGCATTAATAAAAACGAATGATAAGGAACAACACTGATCGGTTATCACACATTTGTATTCAAACTTTGTAAATGTCACTTTTTACCACCACATTATGCTTAATGTGCTTTGAAAAAGACAAGGTGCACATCTTCCACCTTTACAGACATCAGTTTGTGTGCAGACAAAGACATGGTTTTTGTGTTTATGACCACTGATTTGTGAATGGACTCTCTCTCCTTCTGTTTCTCAGTGTTTCAGGCTCTCTCGCCCTACTCGGCTCAGATTTCAGCTTCCTGCTGACGACCAGCAACACCTAGTGTTTCTGTTGGTACTGAGAGCCGTGTGAGCACTCCGCAACTGCCCTGGGCGTGCACAAACACATTTACACACACTCTGGTACATGCTACATAGCGAGGACTTAGTAAACAGAGCGACAAAGTGAGGACGCAGAGTTCTTTCACCTCTCAAGAGCACAGCTTCATGGATATATGAAGGGAGTCATGGAGATATCTCTCTCTCTCTCTCTCTCTCTCTCTCTATATATATATATATATATTATATATATATATATATATATATATATATATATAGATATATATATATATATATATATATATATATATATATATATATATATATATATATATATATATGTCTATATATATATATGTATATATATATATATATATATATATATATATATAGCTCTGAGATGGAGCTGCTGATTTTTATTTATTTATTTTTTACCGTTTCATCCGGGAGTAAATCTGCTGGGACTTCCACCCCTGGGTACACTGACGACTGTCTTAAATATTTTTCCTCTTGTGAATAGTAACTCCACAAAGTTTGAGGCTTACCGCCTCAGATCCTACAGAAGCACTGAGAGGTACTTAGTATTACCCACATTACCTTGTTTTTTTGTGTAGGATGTAGATTACAAGTGATGATGTCAACGGTTCCTGTATCCACACATGCACAGTATTCCCTGTCTGTCATGTTTTCTTCCTGAGTTGATGTGGATTCTGATCCCGTTTGTATCGTTCTGCTTCATTATTATCAGTAATCAATAATAATATTAATGTCGCTGATACTGGTCCTGTAGCAGATCGAACAGCTTTCATCTCCTCACGTAAGTTTTTAGTCACGTCCCACTGCAGTCGAGCTGCCCTCCAATCAGGCAGCCAATCACAATCTGCCACCTCACACGCCCTGCCGCCTCCCCCCACCACATCCACCGATAGCAACGCTTAGCCTACCATGTGACTGGTGTGTGTGAGGGTCTCGTAACCACAGCACACACACCCTCCGCACACTGACACTGAATGAATCAGCCGTCAGTTGAAGGTTGGAGTCTTAAAGGGACAGTGTCATGTTTTTTCAGCTGCATCACATGACTGACTGTCACCGTCTGACAGAGACGACGCCTATTATGGATGAGCCTAAGTTCAGGTGGCGTTATCTGCAGCAGAGCAGCGACTGGGCCAGGAAGCGGATGCTCCTCGTCCTTGTGTAACGTGGAAGAGTCGCACTTTAGTTCTGCTCCACTTTTGAATCTCAACAAAGACGAAACTCGTCTTCTTCTGTGTTTCATGTTGTTTATTGTTGTGTTCAATCAGCACGTGCTGCCCACGGCCTGGTTTGATTAAATGACTGAATATAAAATGTTTTTCCCCTCTCTACCATAAGAAGGTGTTGAAAACTGTCCTCTTCCACGAACACCTGTTCTAACCTGTTGTACGTCGCTTTGGATGAAAGCGCCTGAATTAATGGAAGGTGATGTCAAATTTCTGAGTGAAACAAACAGACTCAGGATGTTGAGCAATGATAAAAACTGCTTGATTGTTATCCATTTTATTATTTGCTGTATGTAAATGCCACACGGCTGGAACGCTGGAGAAACTGACTCCCATTACTCAAAACCACCGGATCTGGAGGGTGGCAGGAGCTCATTTCCAACCCTGGTCTGTGACGTCACTGTATCCTGCAGATCTCCCGGGATGACGGCGCTTCAGACCGAGGAGGCTCCAGACAGACGGGGCTGTGTTTGTGATCTGGTCCTCACTTCAGACAGATATCTGCTCTCACGGCCAGAAACTGCGCATTTTCATGATCAGTCTTTGGTTTTTACTCCACAAACGTGTGTTACCTTCCCGGTGGACTTGACGCCCTTCCAGACGCAGAAGTAAACCAGAACCCAGACAGCCATCAGACACAACATGAGCTCCCAGTTCATCTGTCCGGATTCGTCCAGACCAGACGAGATGTTCAGCACCTTGTTTCTGCACAGACACAAAAACATTAGTGTTGACACAACCAGAACCCAGACCAGCAGGACCCGAGGCAGCCGGAGAACTCACTCCCAGAACTCGATGATGGGCGAGCGGGCGTCGGCTAGGTCAGCACAGGTCATGTTGCCGCCGCCTACGGTGGTGTTGGCGAGGCTGGCGTTCCTGCAGTCCTGGTGGTGGAAGATCTCAATGCAGTTGGGCGTGTTCCAGGGATTGTCGCAGGTGGACCAGGGGAGGGTGGAGCTGAACGACTTGATCAGGTAGTAGAAGCCCCAGGCCAGCACCATGATGTAGTAGG
>CM026204.1:1020034-1022534 GCA_014839995.1 Xenentodon cancila | reverse complement strand
ATTCAGCAGGAGGTTTTTTTTTATGTGTTAAGAGGTCCCACCCCAGAAAAAAGGGGTGGGGCTTCTTACAGCATAAAAATGATTGGTTGCAAGAGGAAGGTGCTGGGTCACATGACATTTTGGTAAGTCTAAGAATGCAAAACCTAATCCTAACCAAACATTTTAAAGACTTTTGGACAGATTAGACCTAGCACCGACCTGGCCACATATTTTAAAGCCTACACTTCACCAAGCGGTCTGATGGTGACGGTGGGAGCAGGTGTAGAAAGCTCTGCGTTGGACAGGAAGCAAACTCAGCTCTGCACCACCTCAATCTCAAACTCTTCGTCTTAGACCTGGTCAATGCTGACAGTTTTAACCACTTAACAAGATACTTTGATGTTCAAACAGAACCCGTGAAGCTGATCAGTAGCTTTCATTTTCCTGATTTTAGTTGTATCTCTTACAAGTGACATCAGCAACAAGGTTGCATGTTTGAAGCAATGCTGTCAGGAACTCCGAGCTTCTGAAACCCCACAGCTCCCACAGAACCTTTAAACCTTTGTTTATTATGCATTTGGAGGTGCAGAGGACCTGGCAGGACCTCCATTCTGCTTCACCTGTCCTCCTTAGTGGCAATATGCTCTAAATAAAGTTTTTCAGGATTGTACCTGGGGTTTCCCGCCCAGACGTGGCGTACTGCACCTTTAAACAGCGGCGCGATGTTCCACACGTTGATGCTGCCAGCCTTCATGAACTGACCAAGTGCGATCTCCAGGAAGAAGATGGGGATTCCTCCAACAAACACAATAAGCAGGTACGGGATCAGGAAGACACCTGCGGGAGAAAGGTGACAGTGACATCAGTCGTGACATGTTCACAGACAGTCAGACATTTAGAGAGTAGAGTTTAAAAAGAAAGAAAAACAAATAATTAGATGTGGGCAGCACGGTGGCTTAGTGGTCAGCACTGTTGCCTCACAGCAAGAAGGTTCCTGGTTCGATTCCCGATTATTTCTGTGTGGAGTTTGCAAGTTCTCCCCGTGCTTGTGTGGGTTCCCTCCAGGTACTCCGGCTTCCTCCCACAGTCCAAAAACAAGCAGGGTAGGTTAATTGATTGTTCTAAATTGCCCGTAGGTGTGAATGTGCGTGTGCATGATTGTTTGTCTTGTATGTGGCCCTGCGACAGACTGGCGACCTGTCCAGGTGGACTCCTGCCTTCTGCCTACTATGCGTCGGGATAGGCTCCGACAGACCCTCATGACCCAGTGACGGATTAAGCGGGATTAGATAATGGATGGATAATTAGATGTTTTCAAAGAAATGGAGCACAACTTTTAACAGCAACTTGAGAACACCAAGAGAAGAAAACGATTCCAACTAGTAAGGATTTTGTTCCAGAACACAGACAGGACAAGCAAGTCGATTTCTATTTTGCTCTTTTTAAAAGAATTTTTCAGCAGCCGTGATGGCAAGAAGACTGGACTTGATGAGTCGAAGGAGAGGACTAGTTAGTGATCTGGTGCAGCTGTGAAGATTAGTTCCTCCTGATGCTGATCTTTAAACTACTGTTCCACAGCTTCGTCTACGGCTCACAAATCCTCTACGTCCTCAGTCCAGCAAACAAACAACTTTTTCACTGTGCCGTTCACTTAATAAAATGACACCATAAAGAGAAAAAAGATCCAATTTTCAGAGAATTTAGCTGCAGTCAGATGCTGCTCATCATCAGTCCTTGATGATTTGATCATCAGCAGGTGTGCAGACCTCTGGAAAAGTGGCAATTTGCTAATCTGGAGCATTCAGGTACGTGTTTATGAAACACAAGGAGGGAAAGACATCAGCAATTATCTTAAAGAACCAACTGCTTATGCCTATCAATCTAAGAATGCTTGAAAAATATTTTCAAAACTATTTGGAGTTCAATGTTCCAAAGTGATAAACATTCAAAACAGTCATCACTCTGCCCAGGAGTGGTAATCCCAGCAGATTTAACATCCAACTGTATAATGTTTGGAGAAATACGAGAAAACCCAACAGCTCCATCTCAGAGCCTCCAGACCTCAGATTCTAATTTCTAACTTTAGCTCTGCAGGACATTTTAGGCAAGAAGTGAGTGTATTTGTGGAAAAATACATTTCCCTGCTGTAGAACCACGCTGCTGTAGAACCACGGTGCTATAGAACCACGCTGCTGTAGACCTACGCTGCTATAGAACCACGCTGCTGTAGAACCACGCTGCTGTAGAACCACGCTGCTGTAGAACCACGCTGCTGTAGACCTACGCTGCTGTAGAACCACGCTGCTGTAGACCTATGCTGCTGTAGAACCACACTGCTGTAGAACCAAACTGCTGTAGAACCAAGCTGCTGTAGACCTATGCTGCTGTAGAACCACGCTGCTGTAGTCCTACGCTGCTGTAGAACCACGCTGCTGTGGAACCACGCTGCTGTAGAACCACACTCCTGTAGACCTACACTGCTGTAGTTCTACGCTGCTGTAGAACCACGCTGCTGTAGAAC
>CM026204.1:1005034-1015034 GCA_014839995.1 Xenentodon cancila | reverse complement strand
CAGTCATTAGCACTTAAGTCAATCTACGGTTATACTTGGTTAGCATCAAACTAGTGACAATTCATACACATTCTCTTCATTTTTAATATTGTTGAGCTGGTTATATTGTTAATAATTCTGAGGCAGATTTTGAGCATTCGACCAGGAAACATAACTGGACTTCCCCCTGTGATGTCACACAAGGCTGCGTCTAAAGCCTCTTTCTCATCTTACTGCACAGTTGAATGCTGGGAAGAACGGACCTGCCAAACCCCAGTTAGTTAGAAGAGGGCAAACGGGCAGACCGAGCAGGCCTGGAAGCCAGCTGGAACCAGCTAGGCTAGCTGTCCAAACATCGTCGCTCCAGATGTTGCTACAGAAACATCTGAAAATTCCTGCAAGCGTTCTGCTGAGCAGTTAGACGTCGACGTCCCGGCAGGCGGCCTTCAGGGCCAGCCCCCAGTGGTGAGCAGAGGAACTGCTTCCCTCTTCACTGCTGGGTTGGCGTCAGCATAGCCAGTATAAACTCCAGGACATGTGTAGACTGATGCTAGCACAACCCAGCACATGTCATCAACTCTGGCTATTCGACATATTTATAAGTGATCAGGTGACGATAAATGAAGTAAACCAAAGCTCAGGCAAAAGCAGCTCTCAGCCCTTCAGGAGCTTCAGGAGCCAGAGAAACGAACAGAAAGAAAGAAAAGTGGCCTCCTGGAGGCCTGAATGAGAATGTGCAGCATTGACCTGTGTCCAGGTGAGGCAGGCGGAGCCCGGCCCTGTGCTGCGTGGCACCTACGCTGCTCCAAACGTGGTCATGCGGGCTGAGAGAGACGAAACTGAGCCGCGGCTGCAGTTAGCTCGCTAAGCTGCAGCGCTGCAGTTGGCGAGCTAAGCTGGCTAATCCGGGTAAGTCAGTGGGCTAAGTACCAACAGGCTGAGATAACAGGACTGATGACAGAGCCGAAGCTCCATCGCCATCGCCATCGCCGCCCTGAACAGCACATGCTGGTCGCAGCTGTGAAACGCGGTTCAGATGAACATGCAGCTCACGCTGGTGACGGTGACTCAACATTTCTCTGACCTGTTTCACCCAGAAATAAAACATCACAAAAAACAAAAGCCAAGGATGCCTGAAGTCAGCTGATGTCTGGTCATCTCTCCGGTCTGACAAACCATACGGCTGGTTCCTCAAACCAGGCAAACGCCACCACTGCAGACCTTAAAACACCATCACTGCTGTCTCAAACCGTTTGTCGTGGCTGAACACGAAATCGACATGAAGCAAAATCCCTGGATTCTGATTGATTGGTGAATCCTAAAACTGTCAAAGTAACGCACTTCACTGGGCAGTTTCTTTGTTGGTTCTAGACACATCCACATAAATGTTCTCTCTAAAATCCATGTTTTAAAGTTTTTCTCAGGCTTTAAGGAACACAAAGTTTCAGTGAAAGTCTGAATCTTGACCTTTGACCACCTCCACCGTCCTGCCGACTCGCCCAGTTCAAGTGTTTACAAGAGTCGCAGTCGCAGAACCAAGAATAGACGTTGATTCCCGGTGAACTGACGTGGTTACGCTGTACATGAACACGCCCACGCCTTTGTACTCGTTCACACAAACACACACCATCTTTCGTTCAGGTCATCATCTTGCCAAGGCAGACTCCACCCAACACCAGTAGATCAAAAAATGGGCAAAGCGAGCGCGGAGGTCGCTGTGAACACGCCCGTCGTAGCTCGGTTACCGGTTGGCTTAGTTCAGGCTAAACTACGATGCAAACTAATGTTACTTTATGCTCCTGTTTATTCTTATCAAATCCGTCCCTCCATCCTCGTTTCTGTTGCTGCTACTGAAAACTTTGAAACGAGTGCTGAAACTTTCAATTCAGTTTATTTATGTAGCATCTGTTACAACACCAGTCGTCTCCAGGATCTTTCCAGAGACCAGAACACGACCCCGGAGCAATTATTACATAAACAACAGCAGGTAAAAACTCTCCTTTAAGAGGGAACAAACCTGGACCAGGACCTGGATCATAAGGGGGAAGAAACCTGGACCAGGACCTGGATCATAAGGGGGAAGAAACCTGGACCAGGACCTGGATCATAAGGGGGAAGAAACCTGGACCAGGACCTGGATCATAAGGGGGAAGAAACCTGGACCAGGACCTGGATCATAAGGGGGAAGAAACCTGGACCAGGACCTGGATCATAAGGGGGAAGAAACCTGGACCTGCTGCAGCTGTGACTACTGGTCCTGACACACTAAAGTTTACACCAACTAGATGTTTTACTGAACACAAACGTTGGAAGTTTGGTTTTAAAGGTGGAGGTGGTGTCAGCCTCCTTCACCCAAACTGGAAGTTGGTTCCAGAGTGATGGTTCCTGATAGCAGAAGACCCGTCCTCCAGATCTACATCTGGATCTTCTAGGAACTACGAGTAAACCTGCACTCTGAGAACGGAGAACTCTGTTAGGAACATGAGGAACCATCAGGTCTTCAAGAAAACCAGGAGTTTGGACGTTTAGGACTTTATACACAAGTAATAAAATTTTGAATTGGATTCTAAATTTTCCAGGGAGCCAATGGAGGGAAGCTAAAACTGGAGAGACGTGGTCTCTCTTGTTGGTTCCTGTCAGCATTCACGCTGCTGCATTTTGGATCATCTGGAGGATCTTCAGAGAATTACTTGGACATCCAGCCAACAACACGTTACAGTAATCTAGTCTAGAAGATACAAACGCATGAATTAGTTTTTCGGCATCACTCTGGGAGAGGATGCTCCTGATCTTTGAGATATTACGGAGGTGAAAAAACAGCAGTTTTACAAACCTGATTAATCTGCTGATTAAATGACAAATCCTGATCGAATATAACGCCAAGGTTTCACACAGCTTTACTGGATCCATCACAACACCATCTAATCCCTTCCTGAGGTGTTTGGGACCACAAACAACAACCTCTGTTTTATCAGAATTTAGTAGCAAAACATTAGTGGACATCCAGTCCTTGATGTCCTGAAGACACATCTGAAGTTTGTCTGATGGTTCTGGAAAACCGGGACTGGAGGAGCTCTGATCCAGCGCCGACAGGACTGCCGCCAAGCTCTTGCTGATCTTCTGGGTCCTCCAGCTTTATCATAGTTTGGTCCAGGCAAAGTTAGGCTCAAACGGTGCAGGCCACACCAAAGGCTGAGTGGGCCGGAGGAGCCACCGGTTCCAGCTGCTGCCAGGACTAGCAGCTGACGAGCTCCAGACCTTCACAGCTTCATCCCGGTAGCTTCACCCCTGACCCCTGGCAGACCAACGCAGAGCCAGCTGCAAATGTCTTTTAGCCCAACAGGCAGCAACAAGACATCACACCTTGTCAAGTCAAAGTCACGTTTATTGCCAGTTCTGCACATGTGAGGTTCATACAGAGAATGAAAATTAAATTACTCTCAATCCCCCGGTGCTGCACAATAAATAAACTCTAAACTCGAAGTGCAAATTAAAATGAGAATAACTGTGCTCTGCTAGGTCTCAAGAAGATAAGTAATGACAGCTTGCCGTCTCTTAAGTCTCTTATTTTCTTGTAACTACAATTGTAGCTGCATTTTCAGCTGCTCTGGCTGATAATGAGACATAAAAACGTGCAAGGACGGCTCCAGTCTGGTGGAATTCAGGTGAACTCGTGCTCTTCAAGGCTCATTGAGGGCAGACGTTTATGATGTTTGCTTTGTACGCAGCCGAACTCAATCAGTGTGTTTTATTATCTTTATTATCAGACTTTTAATGATTAGATCAACCCAGCCCTACTGAAAAACCTTGAAGCCAGGTGATCTCAACGTGGATGCAGACTTGTTTGATAAGTGACCCTGGCAGAGGTGAAACTGTCTTTTTGTTTAAAAAACAACTGCTGCTCCAGCTTCTGAGATGAAACAAGAAACGAGACATTTCTTCACGGAGACGTGTTCTGGACGCCTGGTTGGTCCAAACCGACCAACAACAGCAAACGTCTACGCCAAAGAGGACGATGCTGATGAGAGCACGTATACATTATTATCTAATCATTTAAATTAGTTAATATTTTTTGTGACCCTGAAACAGCATGTTTTTATTATGTTAGACAGAAACTTATCTGTGTGTAACATGTTCAGAGGGCAACAAAGACGAAATATGAGAGGAATCAGTGGTTAAGGGTGCTCATTTTAGAAATACTGAACATTTACTCAAATAATATTATTGAACTATGTACAAATATAATAGCATGCAAATCAATTTAATCAAAACAGTGAAATTTAAGAGGCAAATTCAAGAGTAACACTTCTCAGGTGGAAATTGATGGAGAACAAAAGTTTTAAAAGTTGCTTTGATGCAAAGATTGCTTTAAAACAACTGGACCAACTCTGTGACACCCCAAGAGGTCCCCAAGAGGACCCCAAGACTGGCTTCTGAAGAACGGGTTGACGCCATCTTGGCAGGAGATGACTCCGCCCAACCATGGCTGATCTAAAAATGAGCAAATAGCTGGAAAACAACAAGCCTGGCAGCTGTTTGGAACACGCCCACCTTAGTTATCGCAGCTCATGCGACCCCCGGCACTAACTGATGTCTGTTCCCGTTGCTGATGTTGCCTCTGAAACAGCATCTGACACCTGGACTGGAGGAGCTGAAATAAGGACTACCAGAGCTCTATCAGAGGCCATCCGAGGTCTGGTTCACCAGGCTGAAAGGGTCCAGGGAAGGTGACTTGGCCGGGGATGAAAACAGCTCTGCTGCTGGCTCCTACTCCGGCCACGCCACCTTTGAGCCTGGGTCCTTCCAGGCCAACACAGTCCCAGATCCCTTCACTGCAGTCAGAAGAATTAGCAGCACAACAGGCCTGCTGTCTTTAAAGTAAGAATTGATACGCTGTCTCAGGACTTCATTCACAAGTCAGACGCAAACGCACCATAAATGCTAAGTAACTAAAGTGTGTCAGCAAGCTGGCGAGCTACCGTCACCCCTGGACCAGTCGCAGTTCTCTCTGAACACAACTGACCCGTCAGTAAGCCCCTCCCCTCAAACACAGATGAGCCAATGACTGTTAGTATCAGTTCCACAGGGACCAGAACTCAGACATCTGCAGCTTTCAGCTCCACAGAAAAACACTGAAGATCCTGAACTCTCGTCTGTTTTATGGAGCTGATGAATTGTAAATCGTTGTGTCTGAAGTACTTAAACGTATTTATCACAATCAATATGTAGAAATCCACACCCTGGTGGTCAGTAGAGGAACCACAAAATAATCTTACCTAATAGTTTTATGTTAAAAAAAAACTGTACTTTGTTTTGAAGGTGTTTATTTTGCCTTTGATAAGTCATTTATCAACCTTTCATAAATGTATTTTGTTAATAAATATCAGACAGCATTTGAGTTGGTTGCTATCTCAAACTGGACCACTAGATGTCAGTCCCTCCTACTTTAAACTTAGTGTCTTTTATCATTTTGAGGTCTGCAACAGACTTGGAAGTTGGCCCATGACGAAAAAGCATTCAAAGAAAGAGTCAGAAGTACTAAAAGATGAAACTTGAGCCCAACACCTGCGTTTGGGTCTGAGCACCTGAACAACCCGATGAAGACCCTGAAGACAGATGTCTGATTTGTGATGAAGTGATGAAGCTCTCTTCTATGACGAGTAATTAGCTCGCTGCCAGCTGACTCAGGATCAGCCGGGACACCGGTCATCGAGCTGGTTCCAACCAGCTTTTATCAAGTTCCACAGACTTATGTGTCACATGTACAACTGAACCTGGTACAGTATAGAGCGGATAAATCATTAACGGCTTCATGTGACTCACTCGGAGCGCAGTGTCAATTCATCTGCTCAGAAAATAAAACTGCAGCCTCACGAGGTTTTGATGGAAACGGACTCGAACCCTCATCTATCTGCTAAGGTTTCATGTTTTTGAGCACTGTGGAGCATCCTTCCAACAGAAAAAGTCTCGATATGCAGACAAAGTGTAACAAGACATAAAGAGTGTCATAGTTCTAGTCTGCAAGACTCAATCCAGGAAAAGAAGAGATCTGCAGTTCCTCTACGGACCAATGATGTCCGGATCCAGACCTGCAGCCCCTCTACCGACCACTGGGGGCCCGATCCAGGTGTAGTTCATCTTATGGCCACTAGGAGCCTGCATCTTCCTCAGCTGAAGGCTGCTAGCCAGGACTAACCAGGGGCCACCAACTGGTCTTCGTCTGACTAGAGCTGGGTCCTCTGATCGAGCAATCTTCACCTCAGATCATTTCAAGACCCGTACCGGACCACTCGCCAGCAATGTCCGACAGAGTTCTGCCAGAACTGTTGCCGCTCACGGTGGTGTCCAGCTGCAGTCGACCAACCCTTCCAGCCTCGGCCCACGAGCAGCAGGCCAAGCGGCCGCAGGTCCCGGATGTCCTGAATGTGACTCATTTGATCTCAGGTCGGTTCAGATGAATCTGCTGGTTTTAAATGTTTGTTTCACGCCAGTGAAATGGGACGCCGGTGACACAAAGTGATGAAAACAGGAAGTGATATTATTGATCACTGATGTTGGCTCAGTTTCACCCTGATGTCTCGCTGCTGCAAGACTGAAAAAAGAAGAACCTAGAAGAACACCATGACGACACTCCATCCCTTCTGAACATCCCCAGCACCAGTTTCATTACGACACTTGTCAGACACACTTCGTTAGGCTCTTCACGGATCCTGTGAGCGTGTGGGTCTGTGATGTCACAGCATCCTGCAGAGACCTGGACCACCATAAAAATAAGGTTGGGTTAAGACTTCAAATGCCCAAATAAAGGCTCTCAGAACAGGCAATCAGATATTATTCTCTTCCATTCAGAGTGGTGGGTAAGTGATTTGCAGTCTTCCGGTTCCAGCCGCACTGATCTGATTGGATGTGAGCCGGACTCAGCTGGACTCTGACTGGTCGGTTCAGGTGCTTATGTTTGACAGCACGTCGCCGCGGTAACAAATCTTTGGGATCAGTGTCAGTGGGCAGCTGTGTGTGTGTGTTTGATGACTGGCGGCCAAGCGTGACATCATCATCCTTCTCCCCACGTGGACTAGAGATTAACAAGAGTGGCCTGTAATCTTTTAATCCTGTTGACAGGCCTCGCTCTCCTCCTCCCTTCTCCTCTCCTTGTCTCCTGTTTCCTTGTTGCCTCTCCTTCAGTGTTGTCATTGTGCCGTGAACAATGATTAAGTCAGAAATCAAGTTCTCGCCTGGCGCCGCCCTGGTGGCGGCCTGTTCCACCTCTGCTCATGCTGTGCGGTTATTGGCAACATTATTTTGGGGGAGATTTTTTTTTATTAAAATGCAACATTTTAAAACATTTTTGGATGTCTTAGATGTTTTGTTGCTTAGAAGACATGTGCTGGTGATCCTGGCACTTTTTAAACCTTGAGAAGAGTCCAGTGGTCCTGGAATTTGTTAGACCCCCCTAATTACAAGTACACCTTCCAAACTCTGCAACATCCTGAATGTCCTTCTCAAAGGCCTTGAAACTCTCCAAGAACCTCTGGAACCTTTCAGTTTCGGATTCAGTGAAACTCTCACGGAGCTCCAGACCCCTAGAATTCCCATAATACTTGGGTTTCCATTAGCAGGGATCCAGCTTAAAACCTAGGAGACTGTAACTGTAACAGGATGGATCTCCACCGCGGTCCTTTTGGACGTTGTGTATCTATTATTGTATCTGACCTGGTAGGATCCAATGAGCACCACCTTCACTGTCTGCCAACTGTAAGTAAAATAAAAGAAGACGAAGATGACGAAATAAAAACTAGAAGAAAAGTGAACTAAAACCAAATGATCAATGTGAAAGGAGCTGAGATGGTTGCTGCTGTTCGCTCTGTTTGCATGAATAAAGGACTCGAACCCGCGGGGAAGTCCAGCTGGTTCAACATCTCCTGCCTACAGCATACCCAATCAGCACAGAGTCAACCATTGCACTCCTTTGTCACGCATCACTCCAACCTGCTTGCACGTGTTTCTTCACCTCTTTTCCACCCTCTCTGTTGCTCTGGACTGTTGACCCTAAGTACTTAAAATCCTCCACCTTCTTTATCTCTGCTCCCTGTTACCTAACTGTTCTTCTTGGGTTCCTCTCATTCACACACTTGTACTCTGTCTTGCTGCAGCTGAGCACCATCCCTCTTCTTTCCAGTGAATACCTCCACCTCTCTGGATGTTCCTCCACCTGCTCTCATTACAGATCATAATGTCATCTGCAAACGTCATGGTCCACTGAGATTCCTGTCTGACTTCATCGGTCAGTCTGTCCATCACCACAGCAGCCAATAAGGGGCTCAGAGCCGATCCCTGATGCAACCTCCACGTTGACCTCCTCTGTCACACCTACATCACACCTCACCACTGTCCTGCAGCTTCCAGACATGTCCTGCACCACTCCGGCATACCTCTCTACCAGTCCAGACCTCCTCATACAGAACCACAGTTCCCTTTTGGTACCTGGTCATAAGCTTTTTTTTAGTTCTACAAAGACACAGTGAAGCTCATTCTGGGTTTCTCTGAACTTCAGAGAACTCCATCAACATCTTCAAAGCAAATACTGCATCTGTAGTCCTCTTTCTTGACATGAAGCCACACTGCTGCTCACAAATGTTCACTTCTGTCTTTAGTCGAGCTTCTACCACCCACAGCTTCATTGTTTGGCTCATCGCTCGTAGTTGCCACAACTCTGCACGTCTCCCTTATCCTTCGGCACCATCATGCTTCTCCTCCATTCCTCAAACATCCTCTAACTGTCTAAGATCTTGTTGAACAACGGAGTCAAAAACTCTGCTGCCACCTCTCCCAGACACTTCCAGACCTCCACAGGTCCATCATCAGGACCAACTGCCTTTCCACTCTTCATTCTCTTCAATGTCCTCCTGACCTGACTTTGTGGTCCCCACGTTCACTTCTTCTACTCTCTCTTTACAAGGCCTGTATCTTTTGAAATTGGTTTCACACAACTCTCTCATGTACAGAAAATGCTGTCTGATGGGACGTCTGGCAGGAATGAACATGAGTCTTGATAATCTGGGTCTGTGATGTCACAGTTCCCTGCAGATCTGAAAAAGTCACTGACAAGAAAAACAGAGTGTCAGCATCGTGTTATCGTGGACTGATTCGGTGGTCACGTCAGACGAACATAATGTTCCTGTTAATATTTAAAACTCATCAGAGAAGAAAACATCAAAGGTTTGAAGATAAAGTAGTTAAACAGAACAAAATGTCCTTGTTTCAAGCTCTTGACACTGAAACTCGTCATCACAAACACAAAAACGCAGACGACACGCACGCACGCACGCACGCACGCACGCACGCACGCACGCACGCACGCACGCACGCACGCACGCACGCACGGTGATTCTCTGCTTCACTGATTATAAACTGACCTGCAGCTCAATTTCATCTTTACAATTAGTTCTGTCCTTCATACAAATGTGTATGTTCCTGTTGCAGTCAACCTACCAAGGACGCACACGCACACACGCACACACGCACACACGCACACACGCACACACGCACACACGCACACACTTATACACTGCAGGATAATAAATCCAAAGCGACTGAGATTTATTAGAGGGCAGAAAGAGAAAAGAAAGGAAGAAGGAAAGAAAGAAGAGAGGAAGTGGATAAATCAAGAGCGAAGAAACAGGAGTAAATGCGAAAAACAAGACGGAGGAAAGTTCAGCTGGGATGAGGAGGCTACATCCTGTTTCCTGCACAAACCAAGTGAAGAAACCTGCAGTTCCTCTACCCACCACCAGGGTCCGGATCCGGGCCTTCGGTTCCTCCCGGGCTGTGAGCATGTTCCAGCCGGCTCGCGGGCTGTTGGCGTGTTTCAGCCGGCGCCCGGGCTGTGGGCGTGTTCCAGCCGGCTCCCGGGCTGTGGGCGTGTTCCAGCGAGCTCCCGGGCTGTGGGCCTGTTCCAGCCGGCTCCCGGGCTGTGGGCGTGTTCCAGCCGGCTCCCGGGCTGTGGGCGTGTTCCAGCGAGCTC
>CM026204.1:949765-1004536 GCA_014839995.1 Xenentodon cancila | reverse complement strand
CTCCAACAGGTAAATCTAGTCTTAGTTCTCAGTGCTGTATTCAATTCAATTCAATTCAATTCAATTCAATTCAATTCAATTCAATTCAATTCAATTCAATTCAATTCAATTCAATTTTATTTTATTTATATAGCGTCTATTACAACACCAGTCGTCTCCAGGATCTTTCCAGAGACCAGAACATGACCCAGATCAAGTATTACATAAATAGCGGCAGGTAAAAACTTCCACAAGTGGCAGGTTGAAACTCCCCTTTAAGAGGGAAGAAACCTGGACCAGGACCTGGATCATAAGGGGGAAGAAACCTGGATCAGGACCTGGATCATAAGGAGGAAGAAACCTGGATCAGGTCCTGGATCATAAGGAGGAAGAAACCTGGACCAGGACCTGGATCATGAGGGGGGACCCTCCTGCCGAAGGCCAGCCGGGTAGAGCAAGAAATAAGAAAGAATAGAGACATAGAGACACCGTCAAAGGTACAAGACAGGATACAATAGTAACTATCATCAGTAGTCCAATTAGACTTCTGTGTATATGGGTGATATATGGATAGTTGGTGATCCACATAGACGAGGACTGCAGGTCGGGATGTCAGCAAATATCCAACAGACATCCACACAGACAGGTGGAGGCAGACACTGGCATGGTCAGAGGTGGAACTGTATTGACCTCTGAACTTCAGAGCTGTGAATGAAGACCGACCGAGTATAAACCTCGCACTGCACCAAAAGGGGAACAGAAGCCTTGACTCGCGTCATTTACTGCACTGAATTATGAGTAGACTTCATTTTTTATGGGATTAATGCTAAACTAGATCATACAGTTTACATCTCGTAGGATGAACGAGGCTCCTACAGAGGTCAGTTTATATTTGTATTTGCACAGAAAGCGCACTACTACTTTCAATATATGTGAAGGAGAGTGGAGGCCCCGACTTCTGGCGAGGACTTACGACGAGACAGACCAGACGGATTCCTGTACAGTCTTCCTTTTACACTCCCGGCACAGATACAAAGTTAAATTCCCCTCCGTTTGTCCGAGGGACTCTGCTCTGCTGTCCCCTGTCCTGACATTAATGGACATTATGATGCAAACACATATTCAGCTCTCACTTAAAACTGATTCGTTCATCCATTCATTGCTTTGATCCTTAACAAACGTTTACAGTCTTACCATCTGACAGGCCAAAGGTCAATTTAACTCCAGAATCTTTAAGTCTTTAGCAAGAGGGATAAATACAAGGTACATGAAGAATCACTAGTAAGACAACTAATCCACCAACTGTGAAGAATATTCCACAGCATGAGTGAAGCCTCTGACCAGTATGCAGCGAGGATGTTCTTGCACGGTTTTAAAAAAATGGATTTTAGTCTGCTTGGATTTGATCTGTGTTAAAGGGAACAGAACCAAGCAGAAAACGCCATAAGTTTACAAACTCATCAAGGTATGTGTAGCAGAGCAAAACAAACAAAAAAACCCAACAAACTAAAACATCAAACTAAAGAGCAAACACAGGTTCAGACACCTGTCCTTATTGGGAAACTGATTTCAGTTCATTCTGTAAAGCCTGACCTAATCTCACTTTACATCTTACTCCAACTCTGACCACGACCCCCGAAATGACATCCTGACATTAGGACTGGGTTTTGGCCCCACAGGGGACTGCAGGTCCCCACGAGGGAGTACAGGTCCCCACAGGGGACTGCAGGTCCCCACGAGGGAGTACAGGTCCCCACAGGGGACTGCAGGTCCCCACGAGGGAGTACAGGTCCCACAAGAGACTACAGGTCCCCACGAGGGACCAGCTCCTCATTAGGTCAGTCAAACAAGACCACACTAACACACACTGGAGGACTCTGTGGCTGGTGATCAGCTGAACCTGCTGCTGTCACTCTAATCAATAACAAACACAGCTCCCCTAAATGTGAATCACATAAAACATCAGTCAAAGCTCCTCCCCACACTAAACCACGCCCTTTGTCTAAAATCCCACCCTTTTGTGGCCCTCTCACTACTCTGAACTTTGTGTAGGAGGTTGCAGCTCACATGTTCATGCAACAGCAGCGAGTCTCAGCGGTGAGGAGGGGAACTCAGAACCATCGGAACCAGCTGGAAATGGCAGTTAACTTCCTGTCGTTTAGGAGACAAGTTAAGGCAGTGGTGGCACCGGGGAGCTAGCCCCGCCCCCTCCAGGTGTATGTGTGTGTTGGACCTCACCTCCTCCGTTCTTGTAGCACAGGTACGGGAACCTCCAGACGTTTCCGAGTCCCACGGCGAAGCCCACACAGGACATGATGAAGTCCATCTGCCGGGTCCAGGTTTCACGCTCCTGGTATCCTGGCCCCGCCGCATTGGTCGCGGTCCCCATCTTCTCCTGTCCAGCACCAGCACCAGGTGGCCCGCCGCCGGACACCCCCGAGAGCGGAACGAGGCCGTTTGTGGCTGCGGGTGGATAACTGGTACCGTTAGACAGCATGAGCGGATTCTTCCTGTTCTCCTCTAGGAGAACCAGAGAGCAGGAGGAGGCGGGCAGAGCCTGCTTCTCCATCACTGACAGAACCGGAACCAGTCAGAGCTTCTAATTCTCAGGCTCTCCTCTGGATTTTCTTTAAAATTTTTTGTTGTCTTGTTTCTGCCCTTAAAGTTTAGATTCTTTGCTAAAGTTTACTCACCCAGATTACCAGTCAGAACCAAGTCACAACCCAGTCCAACAGCAGTCAGCTGTGGTTCCGACTTTCGCTATATTTCCTGCAGATTTAGTCCCTTTTCCCTCCCCAGTGACACCCAAACCAGTCCGACACCAGTAAAAATCCAGTCACAAAAGGAGAAGCCGCTTCTCACTTTAACTTTGCAGGTTTTTCGTCCTTTTGTGAGTCGTTCTGTCGTTCACTCCGAGACCCAGCAACCAGTCCGACACCAGTCCGACGCCAGTCCGACACCGCCAGCCCACTCTAACAGTTCCTCTGTAACTCTTGAGAATTTTCTACTTCTGTCCGTCCTGCGCTCCACTTAGAAAGGCTGCCAATTGGACACCGGTCAGGCACCAGTCCGGCTGGAGCAGGTCCGGTTCGGTCCACTGTGGACCTCTACGTTCGTTACTCCTCCTCTTCCTCACCGATAACAGTGATAAATGTGTCTCCTCTGAGCTGCTGTTTCATTAAAAATATTCAGTTTTGTTTTTCAGACCAATTAATTCAAATTCAATACAACAGATAAAAAATTCTAAATGTCCAAAAATAGTTCGGGCCGTTTCTTTATCGAATCAAGGAAAAAAAATAATCAAATAAAACCGTGAAATCGAAAAGAAAAGGAGAAAAACCGACAGTCGGACAGCGACCTTCAAAAACAATCCACGAAGCACTTGAATGTGAGTCTGAAGAATCGCATGGGACCTGAGAGTCACGGAGGAGGTGGAGAGGAGGAGAAGGAGAGGAGCCCGGCGGTGTCCCCCCTGAGCACCGACACACGGAGCCGCAGGAGCGGGTTCAGTCCCGGAGACGGGAGGCGGGAGAGCGGAGCGGCTCCATCCAAGAGGAGGAGCAGGTGGAGAAGGAGAGCCGAAGAGAGGCGTCCAGACCCGGTTACTGAGCTGCGGAGGTCCGGTCACTGAGTTGCGGAGGTCCAGGCGGAGGCACTATTTAAAGAGCGTCAGCGATCCGTCCGTCTGTCTGTCTGTCTGTCTGTCTGAGTGCGCGCGCACCAGCAGCGGCTTTAAAAGGGCAAGTCTATGACTGCAGTGACGCCACAGCCAAGGCCCCTCCTTCTCCCCCTATCCCTGCTTCCGTACGTGATGGAGCTTCACAGCCCTTCATCACTTTTCACATCTGTGACGTCAACGGGGTCTCTCCTCACACGCACGAGCAGTCGTGAATGAACGACCTCTTTCATTCACCACCAGCAGGGCCGGTTCTGGATCTCTGAGGGCCCTGTGCAGGATTCAGTCTGTGTCCCCAGTTAAGTAAAAATTCCAGCGTGATGGAGGAGTCCAAACCTTCTTCAGATGATCTGTGGTGCATTCAGCTGTTAAAAGAAAAACAAGAAACTCTGGAACCATGCCTTTGTAAAAAGAAAATAAGCTGTGACTTTAAACACCTAATGCACACAAGAATGTCTAAGATTCTGACATAATAAAATAAAAATAATAATTAAAGAAAACTGAAATTGCAGCTGGAACATGTCGCCAGCGTGTCACACGACCGCAGCTTCATAAATCCACAAATGTCACAGAAAACTCAACAAAACACTCCATTCTAAAAAGCCACAATTTAAACCACTTAAATGTAGTTAAAGAAACTGTTGAAATGAATGAGCGAAAAATAAAATGTCTAAATTCTTGCAAACTCAGAGACTGATGTTTTATAAAGTCATAGAATTCTGTGAGAAAACACTAAAATTCTTTAGTAAAAAAAAGTCAGAAAATTTTACAGAAAATGACCCTAGAATTGTAAATGCAAACATTTTCAAATGTATTAGACAAAGTTCAAAATTCACAGTTTTAAAAAACCTGCAGATTTGTGAGAAAACGCTCTTTGATCTTTACTAGTTTATATGTGACTTATAGTTGTCCACAGCGAAGTGCGTCGATGTTCTTTTTTAGGTGGCTGAAAATAAACACGCCTTTTTCCTGCGCGCTGTTGATGGAGACTAACCTTGAAGTTGGGGGCCCTCTAGTGGCTCCTGGACGCATCTGCACGTCAACAGTTCTGTGCGAGATCAGAGGCTCCTGAAAACTCCTCTTCCTCCTCGTTCATGACAGGAAGAGGAACTACTTCAGGTTTCTGTGGGCGTGGCCTATGCAGAAGACTGTTCCAATGACGACTTAAAAAAACTTACATTTAAAGGTTTATCAAGTACAAAGTCTGAGGTTTCAGTTAAAAAGCCACATTTTATGATTTTCCAGGAGGTTTATTTTGTTGGCTCACTAGATTTATCTAGATCGCTCAACCTAAATTATACTTTTAGATCTGTAAATCCTGCCAGTTTTCTTAAAGTCTTACAGATTATTGCTAAGAGCTTCACAAAATCAAGGCCCCAGACAGAATCTTGTAGGGCCGCCAAAAACCAAGAGATGTCCCTGTACAGGTAGCCAGTATAGGTGATGGGCTCCCGGGGCCTCAGGCCAATGTAGGGTCCCGGGGGGCCCGTCTTAGCTGTTCGAACATCCCAGAAAAACACCGTTAAACTAATGCTTTCAGCCACTATGCTCTGCATGCTGGGACGGAGTGCTGTCTCACTGTTGCTGTGGTTACCTGTGGCCAAGGTGCTCAGTCAGTGGGTTTTATCGGACACATTATGATGATAAAACCCTGCAGTAATCAGCTTCATAACCTTATGGTACAAACTGTGACATGGTTCTGAGGCTTCAAAGTTTGTCCAAACAGAAACAAAATGTGCCAGTAGAACTTCATCTGTAAAAGGAACCTGACGTGGAGAAAAAACGTCCTCCAAAGGCTGAGTTTTTCAGAACTTAAATGTGGTCAGAGGAGAGGATCTCTACTTTGTCAACAAATGTGTCAGAACATCATCAAAAAAAGAGGAGTTTACATATTTCTCTTTCTAACATGGAGAATATTATCAAACTATTCCGGGAATCTGGAGGGATGTCAGTGCATAAAGGGGAAGGGAACGTTTGAAACGTCTTCGTCGCTGTAATCCTGATCATTTCATCTCTTTTTTTGCACGTCGTCACGTTTTATTTTGGGGAAGCATAAAATATCCATCCATCTTGATATTGACTCAACCGTACAAATGCAAATAAATCAATCTTTATTTTTATATACTTTTAAACCACCAGTGTTGACCAAAGTGCATCACAATTAAAATGAAAAATGAAAAATAACCATAAAACACTCAAAAACTTAGAAAATAAACATATTCTAATAAAAAACATAAAAGCTTAAAAAGTTACAGGGCCATTTGAGTCAAATGTCGTTCTGAACCAGCATTTAGTGTGGATCTGAAGAGAGGCGGGTCAGCGAGGGTCCGTGTCTCGGGGCAACGTGGAACCTCTAGCAAGTGTTGGCCTGCAGAAGGCAAAGTTCTGCGGGGTCGACTGAAACTTAAAACATGGTGTAGATATGAAGAAGCAAAGCCGTTTATGGTCTGGAGTCTGAACTGAACTCAGAGTCGGTGTAACGAATACGGGACTGAGGTGGTCGTGGTTCCACGTTCTTTTCAACAGCTGAGCAGCAGCGTTCTGAACACACTGAAAATGACCCAGTAAAGTTTGCTTGACACCAAAATAAAGATCATTACAATAATCAAGCTGGGAATCAATGAAAGCAGGAACATCTTCATCAAGGTGGGGAACAACTTCACCTCTCTTGGTCTTCCCCGGGGTCTCCTCCCGATGGGACATGCCTGGCAAAATTCTCCTCTCCAGTACCCTGGCATAGGCTTTCCCTGGGAGGCTGAGATATGTGATCCCCCTATAACTGGAATACACTCTTTTTAAAAAGGACCAACCCCCCGGTTTGCCACCCCAGCGGCATTGTCCCCGACCTCCATGCAATGTTACTGATATCCTGCTTTCAGCCTAGACAGCCGACATCCACAGACTTGAAGTACTCAGGGCAGACTAGCTGTACTATCCCCGGTGCCTCGCCACTGGGGAGCTTACGGACTACCTCAGTGGCTTCAGCTTGGATGATGGAAAAGTCCACCGCAGAGTCTCCAGCCTCTGCTTCCTCAGTGGAAGGTATTTGGTTCTTCCAGGACGCTTCTGTCTCAGAGGTGGTTCTGGGTCTGTCTGGGGTGGTTCTGGTGGTGCTGGGGTGAATTTGGTTCTTCCAGGACGCTTCTGTCTCCGAGGTGGCTCTGGGTCTGTCTGGGGTGGTTCTGGTGGTGCTGGGGTGAATTTGGTTCTTCCAGGATGCGTCTGTCTCCGAGGTGGTTGTGGGTCTGTCTGGGGTGGTTCTGGGGTGAATTTGGTTCTTCCAGGATGATTCTGTCTCCGAGGTGGTTCTGGGTCTGTCTGGGGTGGTTCTGGGGTGAATTTGGTTCTTCCAGGATGATTCTGTCTCCGAGGTGGTTCTGGGTCTGTCTGGGGTGGTTCTGGGGGTGCTGGGGTGAATTTGGTTCTTCTAGGATGCGTCTGTCTCCGAGATGGTTCTGGGTTCTGTCTAGGGTGGTTCTGGTGGTGCTGGGGTGAATTTGGTTCTTCCAGGATGATTCTGTCTCCGAGGTGGTTGTGGGTCTGTCTGGGGTGATTCTGGGGTGAATTTGGTTCTTTCAGGATGATTCTGTCTCCGAGGTGGTTCTGGGTCTGTCTGGGGTGGTTCTGGGGGTGCTGGGGTGAATTTGGTTCTTCTAGGATGCGTCTGTCTCTGAGATGGTTCTGGGTTCTGTCTAGGGTGGTTCCGGTTGTGCTGGGGTGAATTTGGTTCTTCCAGGATGATTCTGTCTCAGAGGTGGTTCTGGGTCTGTCTGGGGTGGTTCTCAATCAATGAAAGCAGGAACATCTTCATCAAGGTGGGGAACAACTTCACCTCTCTTGGTCTTCCCCGGGGTCTCCTCCCGATGGGACATGCCTGGCCAAATTCTCCTCTCCAGTACCCTGGCATAGGCTTTCCCTGGGAGGCTGAGATATGTGATCCCCCTATAACTGGAATACACTCTTTTTAAAAAGGACCAACCCCCCGGTTTGCCACCCCAGCGGCATTGTCCCCGACCTCCATGCAATGTTACTGATATCCTGCTTTCAGCCTAGACAGCCGACATCCAGAGACTTGAAGTACTCAGGGCAGACTAGCTGTACTATCCCCGGTGCCTCGCCACTGGGGAGCTTACGGACTACCTCAGTGGCTTCAGCTTGGATGATGGAAAAGTCCACCGCATAGTCTCCAGCCTCTGCTTCCTCAGTGGAAGGTATTTGGTTCTTCCAGGACGCTTCTGTCTCCGAGGTGGCTCTAGGTCTGTCTGGGGTGGTTCTGGTGGTGCTGGGGTGAATTTGGTTCTTCCAGGACGCTTCTGTCTCCGAGGTGGCTCTGGGTCTGTCTGGGGTGGTTCTGGTGGTGCTGGGGTGAATTTGGTTCTTCCAGGATGCGTCTGTCTCCGAGGTGGTTGTGGGTCTGTCTGGGGTGGTTCTGGGGTGAATTTGGTTCTTCCAGGATGATTCTGTCTCCGAGGTGGTTCTGGGTCTGTCTGGGGTGGTTCTGGGGGTGCTGGGGTGAATTTGGTTCTTCTAGGATGCGTCTGTCTCCGAGATGGTTCTGGGTTCTGTCTAGGGTGGTTCTGGTGGTGCTGGAGTGAATTTGGTTCTTCCAGGATGATTCTGTCTCCGAGGTGGTTGTGGGTCTGTCTGGGGTGGTTCTGGGGGTGCTGGGGTGAATTTGGTTCTTCCAGGATGATTCTGTCTCCGAGGTGGTTCTGGGTTCTGTCTAGGGTGGTTCTGGTGGTGCTGGGGTGAATTTGGTTCTTCCAGGATGATTCTGTCTCCGAGGTGGTTGTGGGTCTGTCTGGGGTGGTTCTGGGGGTGCTGGGGTGAATTTGGTTCTTCCAGGATGATTCTGTCTCCGAGGTGGTTGTGGGTCTGTCTGGGGTGGTTCTGGGGGTGCTGGGGTGAATTTAGTTCTTCCAGGATGCTTCTGTCTCCGAGGTGGTTCTGGGTCTGTCTGGGGTGGTTCTGGGGGTGCTGGGGTGAATTTGGTTCTTCTAGGATGCGTCTGTCTCCGAGGTGGCTCTGGGTCTGTCTGGGGTGGTTCTGGGGGTGCTGTTTTTTTGGTGTGTGAACTTGTTCAAAAAACATCCTCCAGCTACTTCGCAGCGCTCTAGAAGGCAACCAGCGACGGTCACATCAGCGAACTGCAACAGAAAACGACTGATGCAACCTGGAATTAACAAGCACGCAGAATCATTTTCAGGGTGGTGATTATGCTGCCAAGTTTTATTTCAGTGTAAACAAACAACCTGATTGTTGGTTATTGTCACAGATGGGGTTTTTTCCCGTTTACATTCATGTACAAACAGAAAAAAAACTCATTTAAAATGGAAAAATACACAATAGAACAGGGGGGGCTTTAAACTACTGAAGACAGAAATAAATATAAAATAAAGGAAAATATCAAAACTGGATAGAATAAATAACGATGAGGAAGCTGAATTTGGTAAAAACTTCAGATTCACTCTGAGGCACTTTAGTGTTTCAGACTGTTTAAGAGAAATACATTTAAAAAAAAAAAAAAAAACAATATTAAATATATATCTTAAAGAGGGCGAAAATATTCTAACATTTAAAGTTAATAATTGAAAATTAAACTAGTAATATTGATCAGTTAAATCTGAAAAGATTTCTGAAAATGTGGACCAAAGGTTGTGACTTACACACGCACGCACACACACACGCACGCACACACACACACACACACGCACGCACGCACACACACACACACACACACACACACACACACACACACACACAAAATTTCATAACATTTTGAAATAAGCACCAGTGATTTCAAACAATAAATCAGCATTAACGGACATGAAATGGACATTTGTAGGAGTTTGTCTCAGAATGTGGAAGTTTAATCTTCAACACCACATGAATTTTGCTTTTCTTTTTTTCTGATGAAAATTGTTTTCGGGAACAAATAAAAACCACAGAAGTTCTGCTTGCTGACTTGTTTTTTAAAATAATCTGAAATGTTAAACTGTGTTCTAAAATCAGCTCACAGATTCTGATAAAGAAATTTCGTCACTTATTCCCAGTACCTAAAACCTGAAGTTGGCCATTTCACTACTTGTTCTTTTTGTGAGCAAGACAAGAATAAACAATAAAGAAATTGAAGAAAAAACATTTAACAAATTTGTTCAATATTTCTTGAAAAATGATTTTAAAGGAGGCTTTTATAACCAAAAACAGTTTCTTGACGTCTTAATAAAATGTCCATGACATGTTTTGGTTAATATCCTTTAGAGGTACAGAACAAAAGCTCTGACTTTAATCATGTCTTCACAGCAGTCGGTTTTAAGGGGCGGAGTCAGATCAGGGTCATCTCCGCCCCTCTGTTCAGTAGGGTGGGTAACACCGTTGTTTAAACTGGTCTTGAAGCTTTACCTTTCTCACGAGGAACAAAAGTTGCAGCATGATGGAAAGTTGCTTGTGGAGTTAAAGATGGTGGCGGAGTGATTCTACTCTAATCTCGCTCTGTGATGTCACAGTTCCCTGCAGATGAACAGCTCCCTGCTACGTGGCACTGGACACCATCTTGACTTGACTTCTGTGAAAGTCTGACCAGAGCATAATCACTCCTATTTTATTATGAATTTGGACCATTGCCAAGGATGCTGGTTCTGTCAACTGGCGAGGGCGGCTGCCTGGGTCGAGGGGCCGAGGGCGGCTGCCTGGGGCGAGGAGTCGAGGAGTCGAGGGCGGCTGACTGGGGCGAGGGCGGCTGACTGGGCCGAGGAGGCGAGGAGTCGAGGAGGCGAGGAGTCGAGGGCGGCTGCATGGGCCGAGGGCGGCTGCCTGGGCTGAGGGCGGCTGCCTGGGTCGAGGGCGGCTGCCTGGGCCGAGGAGGCGAGGAGTCGAGGAGTCGAGGGCGGCTGCCTGGGCCGAGGGCGGCTGCATGGGCCGAGGGCGGCTGCCTGGGTCGAGGAGGCGAGGAGTCGAGGAGTCGAGGGCGGCTGCCTGGGCCGAGGGCGGCTGCCTGGGCCGAGGGCGGCTGCCTGGGTCGAGGGCGGCTGCCTGGGCCGAGGAGGCGAGGAGTCGAGGAGTCGAGGGCGGCTGCCTGGGCCGAGGGCGGCTGACTGGGTCGAGGAGGCAAGGAGTCGAGGGCGGCTGCCTGGGTCGAGGAGGCGAGGAGGCGAGGGCGGCTGCCTGGGCCGAGGAGGCGAGGAGGCGAGGAGTCGAGGAGTCGAGGGCGGCTGCCTGGGCTGAGGAGGCTAGGAGTCGAGGAGTCGAGGGCGGCTGACTGGGCCGAGGGCGGCTGCCTGGGTCGAGGGCGGCTGCTTGGGCCGAGGAGGCGAGGAGTCGAGGGCGGCTGCCTGGGCCGAGGGCGGCTGCCTGGGCCAAGGAGGCGAGGAGGCGAGGGCGGCAGTCTGGGCCGAGGGCGGCTGACTGGGCCGAGGAGGCGAGGAGTCGAGGAGGCGAGGAGTCGAGGGCGGCTGCCTGGGCTGAGGGCAGCTGCCTGGGTCGAGGGCGGCTGCCTGGGCCGAGGAGGCGAGGAGTCGAGGAGTCGAGGGCGGCTGCCTGGGCCGAGGGCGGCTGCCTGGGCCGAGGGCGGCTGCCTGGGCCGAGGAGGCGAGGAGTCGAGGATTCGAGGGCGGCTGCCTGGGCCGAGGGCGGCTGCCTGGGCCGAGGGCGGCTGCCTGGGCCGAGGAGGCGAGGAGTCGAGGAGTCGAGGGCGGCTGCCTGGGTCGAGGGCGGCTGCCTGGGCCGAGGAGGCGAGGAGTCGAGGAGTCGAGGGTGGCTGACTGGGTCGAGGGCGGCTGCTTGGGCCGAGGGCGGCTGCCTGGGTCGAGGGCGGCTGCCTGGGTCGAGGAGGTGAGGAGGCGAGGAGTCGAGGAGTCGAGGAGTCGAGGGCGGCTGCCTGGGTCGAGGGCGGCTGCCTGGGCCGAGGAGGCGAGGAGGCGAGGGCGGCTGCCTGGGCCGAGGGCGGCTGCCTGGGTCGAGGAGGCGAGGAGGCGAGGAGGCGAGGAGGCGAGGAGTCGAGGAGTCGAGGAGGCGAGGGCGGCTGCCTGGGCCGAGGGCGGCTGCCTGGGTCGAGGGCGGCTGCCTGGGCCGAGGAGGCGAGGAGGCAAGGAGTCGAGGGCGGCTGCCTGGGCCGAGGGCGGCTGACTGGGTCGAGGAGGCGAGGAGTCGAGGGCGGCTGACTTACAATAGTCTATGATCCAGCCTTCATCTTTGGCTCCACCCACAATGTGATGTCATGCTACATTCACTGAACCTCAGAAATGCAAAGTTGGAACTTCTGTCCTTTTTTCTGTTTAGGTTTTGTGGCGAAGTACAGAAGTCTGGTTTATAACCTTCACCAAGTTCCCAACTGGAAAATTAAAGTTCAAGTTTATTCTTAAATTATTACTGTTAAAAAGTCCTAAAGTCATAGAAACAGAAACCTGGTCTGACTGATTCATCCAGTCACCCAAAGTGTTTCAGAAATGACAGAAACCTGTTTGTTAGCGTTTTTCGTTTACATTGCAGCAGGAGTGTATGTGCTCTGCTGGTAACAGCCGGTAAGTTTAAGCGTTAAATCAAGTTTAGAACATTCAACAGTCCAGGAATATTACAGTAATACTGCAGAAGGTCTCGGAGCGGCGCCATGGAGCAGCTGTGTACTCTTTTACTGTGAAAGGTTTGGACCGGAGCACACAGGAAGTGGGAGTCGCCGCCTCAGGATCCTTTTTCTTTACCTGCAGACCTGCAGAACAGATAGAGGAGGAGGAGGAGGAGGAGGAGGAGGAGGAGGAGAGGAAGATGGAGCATGCTGGTTACTCACACAGACGGTTCAAGTCCACGAGGGAGGAGGGGGCAGCTGAAGGACTGATCTATAACCGGATAGCAGAAGCTGCAGCTCGGACACTTTAAACTGTTTTCCATCATTTATCCGGCTCAAACACAGAAAACAAACAGACAACGATGACTTGTTGCTGCAGCGACTGACAGAACCGGGGACTGGAATTCACTTTTAAGAGTACGAGTCCTCCGATTCCTCTGGGACGCCGACTGTGTCTGACTGAAACTACGATGCGACTGTCCATGTGCCGGAGTTTGGTTTCATCTGGGGCCGGTAGACAAGCTCACATGAACGAGAGCACAACGTGTCGCGGCAGCTCATTAATTACTCAACAAAAACTGAAGCCGAACGTGTCAGAAACCAAGACAGCCTTTAACAGCAGGACGTTGGAGTCCTGGTTTGCTGTCTGACGTCAGTCTTTCACTTGATTGTGGAGGAACTTTGCTTCATTCTTCTCTTTCATTTTCCATCATTCTGATGTGGATCTGCTGCTGTGTTTGGGATCATTTCCTGTCACATGACCCAGTTCCCACCAGTTTTATCTGTCAGTCAGACGTCCTCACATTTGTCTCCAGAAGACTCTGGCCTACAGAGGGGTTCATGGTCCACTCAGTGACTGGCAGGTGTCCAGGTCCAGACCATCACACCTCCACCACCGTGCTTCACAGTGGCTCTGAGGAGTTTCTGCTGGTTTCCTCCAAACATGGTTCTGGACATTCAGACCAAACATCTCCACGTTGGTCTCCTCTGTCCAGAGGACGTTGGTCCACAAGTCTGCTGGTTTGTAAACCTCACTGGTGCTTCCACTGACGAATCGGTGACGAGGATCGGTGTGTCTTGAATCTATAAAGCTACAATGAAACCTCAAGACCATCAGGATAAGACAAATGTGCTGTCCAGAAGCAAAAAGCTTGGTCTCAGTCGCAGGTCATGGTTCTTCTAACAGGAGAACAACCCAAAACACACAACTTAAACCAGCCAAGAAACACTCAGAACCAAACACTGGACTATTCTGAAGGGTCCTTCTATGAGTCCTGATCTACTTCCTGAGGAACATCTGTGGAAACATCTGGAACCTGCAGTCTGGAGGAGAAACCTTCAGACCTGAGACATCCGGAGATGTTTGTTCAAGAGACCCAGAACACCTGTCCACAGGTGGACACGTCTCCCACTTGTCACTGGACTGAAGGGATCAATGAAAAAGATTGTAAAACTAAATATGGAGTTGCGGATTCGTGGTTTATGTCCAGGACAGTTGCAGTAGGTTTGTTGCGTTTGTGTCAAACCAAATTTCTAGAGCAAAGTCAGATTCATTCATCAATTTTCAGTCAATTCCTTTTGTCAGTTTCAAGTTATTTCAGTGATCATTGTGGTTTTCCTTTTTTATGAAGAGTATCAACACATTTCTCCACCTTCGTGTTTGGTTTTTTCCCATCATTTTTATGATCAGAACCTCTGAAAACACAAATCCACCTCCTGGGTTCCTTACAGCTGTGAGTCATGATTTACTTTCAGTTCAAACATGTTGTGGACCAACTTGTAAAACATTTTCGATCAATTCAGTGGACACAATAAAACCTGGGTTTGTGCCTGTTAAAGCCTCTCTGTGCAGTAGTACCACATCTGACCACACGGAGGCAGCTGATCACCAAGGTTCATGTCTCAGCCCGGTGAGACACGACCAACACCAAGTTCCTTAAGAAGACACATTTTTTAGTTTCCTGCTCTAAAAGGACAACGGTAAGTTAAACTGAGTACATCTCAGCCGCTTCCACGTTTATTTTTGATGAATTCAGAATCAAACTAAAGAAACGTGACATGAGATTTAAAGTCTAAAATAAGTATATATATTATCAGATCAGAGTAATGATGATAAATATGACTAAATGAAGTCCATCCTAGAACATCTCACCATCTCTGGACCAGGACTGATGATCCTGGAACAGCGTTTAGAGGTTTTAGAAGACGAATGTTTAGACGGACCTTTGCTACAACCAAAACACAAAACTGCTTTTACTTGATAGAAAAGTCAGCAAGTGCATTAAATCCCTTCCAACAGTGCCAGTGGCGTCTTCGGGATGTTGTACGCCCCGTGTGGAGCAGCTGCTGAGCCGTGTCTGCAGTCACAGTCTGTCGGAGCGGCACCGTTAGTCTCGGTAGTCTTAGCGGAGGTTGCGCGTTGCAGCAACTCTCATTTTAAAATCTCAACATCTCAATACTAAAGTATTTAGTTTGAAATGTCCTGGAAAGATTTTGTGATTTTCAGAGAACCGCTGTTAAGAAAAGAATTGAGGAGAAGTGGTAACGCCGAGTCTCACCTGTGAACGTTTATTCTTTGAAGTCAGATTGTTTTTTTCTGACAGCGTTCTCGATTCTGCGGACACAAACCGAAGAACTATAACTGAACCACAAATTAAAGACAAACTCCAGAGTTTTGAGTCCATGTCCGTGTTTATATTAAAAAAAAAGTAATCAAAAGAAGTATTTACAATCTGAAAAAAACATCTGGACAAACCAGCGATCAGGCGACGCCGTCTGATCGACCGGACAGTTTCACACGGAGGAGGAGGAGTCCAAATCAACACCGGCAAAACCCCCAGATCCTTCCGGATCCTGCGAGCCTCAACAGCTTCACAAAATCCAGAAACTTCCACCAGGATTTGCTCCACAAGGGCCAGCAGGTGGCGCTCCAGATGTCAGCCGAGGTACGAGGAGGCAACGGAAAACCTGCCGCCGGTTTGTACGAGACAAGCGTCAAACCTGCAGGCTGTAATTAACATGTTTTGTTCTATTGCAGAAGCGAAGTAAAATGAAACTTAATTAGAGGAAAAGATCCTTTAAAACGCAGCAGTAGCAAAGCAGATCTTTTCTCAAGTGTTTTTTGCAAAACAAAGCGTCAATTTCTCAGCAAATTGGTTAAATGCTCTTACGCCAAGACAATGTTGAGTGACTCTGGCAGCGCGACCGGACCCGACTCGTCCGCTGACACGTGAACTGTCATTGGATGCTCATGTGCTTTGGGGGCGTGGCTTCAGAGGCGGGAGAAGGAGGAGGCTGCACTTTATTTTTACTGTTTTTTTTCCCAATTATTTTCAAAAACTTGCCTACCAGTTTTAACATCTCCCACCAAACCTCTGAAGGGCGAGAACGTAACGTCAGGGATCAGGTAGCCCCGCCCTCCAGCGCCTATTTTGTTCTTAAGGACACCTTACTGCTCCCAAATAGGAAAGTTATTAACTCCTGATCTTGAGATAATAAATAAATAAATAAATACAAAAACAATAATAATAAAATAATAATTTGCAGAACCTTTTACAATTAAACCTTTCAAGATCTTTTATCTTGTCAGTCTGTTTTTCTTTTATAAGTGTTTAATCACGTAGTGGGTTTAAATCAGTACTAATGTTAATTCTGATCTTTTTTAAAAAATAAAAGGCTGAGAAGTTTGCATGTTGTCACAGCAACAGGAGAAAAAGATTCAAAGTTGGAAGCGATCTCTCCAGAAATTTCAATTGTCTTGCTGTTTCACTAAAGATTGCAAAAGGGGCTAAATCTGTCGTCAGCGTCTTTAAAAACACTATGAAGCGATACGACGTCTGACCACATGGGGGCAGATGTCACGACAAAGTTCACGACTGTTTAAGAAGCGCCAACATTCACCAGGCAGATGGCTTTGTGATGGGTCGTCCCCTCCCGTCAGCGCTCGGTATCGTTTTCAAAACAGCTTCACTTCAACAGAAACAAACTCAGAAAAAAATCTGAATCTTGTCTGAACCTTATCTGTAGAAGAAATGGTCGTTTCTGCCAATCAGATTGTCTTAGATCACGTTATGATGAAGTGAAAGCCAGGAGACAACGTTCCCATCACACTCCAACCATCCGTTTGTTTCCAGCTGACATCTGGAGCTTCCTCCTGAGCCTCCTCCTCCTTCTCGTTCACCCAATCACAAATAAACCATATAAACCAGCGTACCAGCTGGCCACGCCCACAACAAAAACAACATCAAAAAACATCTCATGTTGGCATTTTATCTTCACACCTCCAAACACACGCAAACACTTGCTGCAGGATTCTCTCTCAAAAGCAGAAAATGCAATCATCATCTTTCACAGTTTAATCAGAAAAAGTTCAGGTTTTCAGTTTTTTTTGTCTCCATGTCGAGCGGCAGAACATCAGTTTCCTCTGAAACGCCAACAAACAAGGATCTGAAGCCGTGTTGAAGGTCTGCACGGGGTCTGCATCTCCTTCAACAACTTCATCTGTTGGAAGTAAAGATGGCGAGTCCAGTTTTCTTTCTGAGAACTTTCACCACAGATCTGCGTTTTAAAGACACCCTATGTAGTAACACCTCTTCTGACCACATGGAGGCAGCAGATTACAAGAACATTCACGTGTCAGCCCCGGTGTAAAACGCACCCGAGTGCACCTCTAGTGGGACAACGTGATATTACGAGTCGCTACTCATCAGGACACTACTGTCCACCCAGCAGGGCTACACGCCCCCATGTGGTCAGAAGTGGCTTTAAGTGACCGCTTCATCTAAAGCCAGTGTAGATTACAGGCTCTCCTCTGACTGTGTCATGGTGCGTTTACTGACCGGGCCGGGGGGGCATCCCAGCAGCAGAAATGTTTGAATCTTTGTCCAGACATGGTTCCAAACATTCAAACTTCATCGGCTTCATTTGTCGGTGAGGAAGACTCCAGGCCTGATCTTACAGACCACATATGATGTCACTCAAGTCATGTGACCAATCAACGAATTAGTGCTGATGAGAAAACAGTTTATGTTCATGCTGAAGTCACAAACAGACTTCCTGCTGACGGCCATGAGACAAAAAAACCCTTAAAGTGAAACAACACAAACACCACAGTCCCCTGGAACAGGAGAACATTCAAGACGCCATCGACGAGGACGAACGCCAGAATCCCGTCGTGATCGAATGATTGTCCGATCGCTCCTGCTCAGCTGACCCAACATCAGCGTCTGAGCAACAACCTCCAGCGATGCGAACGTATGGCTTCTGTACAGACGACAGGAAAAGGCACCGAACCGCCGGCAGCTGCAGCAGACCCGCCCACAGCCCCCACAGCCCCCACAGCCCCCACCTCCACCAGCAACAATAATCAGCGCCAGACGTTTGTTTCATTCAGTTAGTTCAGAGTTTAAGGCAAAGAGGACACAGACGGATAGACAGACGGAGGTCAGGGTCTCACTGCAGCTCCTCCTCCTCCTGCAACATTAGTGGGTGAGGAGGACGACGGAGGGAGACACATCCCACCTGTACGAGCTCTGAGGGGGGAAGAGGTTAGTGTTGAGGAGGAGGAGCACGCAGGAGGAAGGAGTTCAAACTTCCCACCTCCTTATCCAGACATGAGGAACCCAGAGAGAATGAAAGAGATGGGGGGGGGTGGGGGGGGGGGGGGGGGGGGGCAGGAGGAGGCTGCGCCGGAGGCAGATAGGGCGCAGTGATTGGTTAGTGACCGCTGACCCCGCAGAGAGCAGACAGGAAGTGAGCAGCAGGAGGCGCCAGAGAGCAGCAGACGATCACTTCACCAGCACTGACTTTGGCAGAAACGCCTCCATCTCACCGCCTCCGTCCGCCCTCGGCGGTGCCGAAGACACCGAGGAAGACGAGGAGGAGCTCAGCGACGGGGAGCCGACGGGCACTTTGGGGAGGCTGTACATGTAGACGGCACCGATGACCAACCCCGCCCCCGCCGTGAAGAGCAAGTCCACGTGGAAGCCAAACAGGTAGACCGACATCACCGTGGAGACGATGATGGAGAAGGAGGTGGCAAAGCCCTTCAGGATGTTGTCGGCGTACTTCACCACCACAGCCACCAGCAGCCCTCCAAACGCCTGGTTAAAGATGACGCACCACACCATCCCAGTGTAGCCGAACAGGAAGCCACGCTCGGCGACAGCGGCACCGTCATTCCACCACAGTCCCAGCAGACCGAGCACCGTGCCAAAGATCCCCAGCTGCACGTTCCTCATCCACACTGAGGCCGAGCTCCCCTTCAAGATCTTCTCAAAGTAAACGCCGGCGAACCCTGACGACAGGCAGCTGATCACCACGGCGACCAGGCCTACCGTGTAGTTCTGATTGGCGCTGTCGGCCAGCGATGCCTCCTTGTTTCCCTCCTGCTGCACCTGCAGGGAGACAATCAATAGTCAGCTCCATCTGATATAAGTTCCATCAACCAAGAAAGGTCACGTGACCCTCAACTTCTGACAAACCTCTGGTTCCTATCTGTGGCCTCCAGAGTGATTTCTGGGTTAACAGAAGTAGACATCAGATTTCCACCCTTTCATGACTTATTAAAGGTTGTTCTTAGATGAAGCAGGCTTCAAGACTTCCTGGACCACAAGGTCCCAAGAACATCACCTGCTACTGTCATCCCTACAAGGCAGTCTCAGTCCACACTGTTCTTACTTCTGGTTCCTCCTTGGTGGAACAATCTACCAAAGTCTGTCAGATAAGGAACACTGAAGACCAGTGTTCTTCAGTCCAGGTCCTTAGGACCCACAGCCCTGCCGGTCTTAGATCTTTCCCTGCTCCAACACTCCTGGCTCAAATGAACAGATCATTAAGAGACTTGTGTAGACCTTTAACCAACAGCTGGCAAGCTTTTCATCTGAATCACGGTGTGTCTGAGAGTGAAACACGAAAAGCATGCAAGGCAGAAGGTCCAGAGGACCAGACCTGCTTTAGATGTGTTCCTGCTCCAACAAACCCGATTCAAATTAATCAATTATGATCAGCTTGTCACCAAGGTGCACACAAGTCTGTGAATACATGTGGCTACGAAGCTGCACGTCGATGGACTAAACCTTCTAACACTGAATGTCCAACTCCAGACACGTTTAAAGCTAAACTGAAAACACACCTTTGTTCCGTCCACATTTACATCGTTTACTCTCTGTAAAGCACTTTCAGATGCCTTTGTGCACTAAATGTGCTATAAAAACGAAATGGCCCAGTCACTTGAATCAGGTGCGTTGGAGCAGAGAGGCACCTAAAACATGCAGGGTAGCGGCCCTCAAGGACCAGAACTGGGTCCTGATCCAAGACATGCAGGGCAGTGGTTCCTGAGGACCTGGACTGAAGAGCACTGCTTTAGAGAAGACTTCCTCTAGGTAGACCTGTTATCGATCAGTTATTTGGTGTCAGAGTATCCAGCGGATGGATTTGGATATTTGCAGACTGCTTTTAGACCTCATTCATACGTGCAAATGTATCAGATGTAAAGCACATCATTTGTTCTGTCTTTCACAACTCCGGTTAAATTTTACTGAAGCTACTGACCTCAGATTTCCACCCTTTCATGACTTATTAAAGGTTGTCCTTAGATGAAGCAGGCTTCAAGACTTCCTGGACCACAAGGTCCCAAGAACATCACACACAGCGTCACTGCACACGTATGTGGATATGCGAGGGGGCGTGTCAATGCGCTCGTCCATTTCACCCTCCGCCGCGGGTCGGCGTTACTGCACTCCGGCGCGGGTCGGCGTTACTGCACTCCGGCGCGGGTCGGCGTTACTGCACTCCGGCGCGGGTCGGCGTTACTGCACTCCGGCGCGGGTCGGCGTTACTGCACTCCGGCGCGGGTCGGCGACAGCTTCCAGCAGGATAAACCGTTTAACGTGTTGTCTGTGTCGCGTTTATCAGACGCTGATTAACAGAAATGGCTGGTAGCTACCGATTGGCTCAGCCGACTATTAATCATATTAGAAATAAACGTATTGGTTTCTATAAACTCTCCTGATGTCATACAAATTCTGCTCTAAAGTTGGGAGTGAATGGAGATGGACACGCTTTTGGAGTCTCTAGTGGCCAGTTAAGGAACTGCAACCAATCTTAGTTCTGCATGAAAGTCAATCCAGAAGTGAGATGGTTGGTGTTTGGTGTTAACTGAGCGTCGGTGCACAGTGGTGTTTTCTGATTTCTCCCCTGAAAGGACATTTGAAACAGCCGGCAGCTACAAAGCTCCTCCAGCGTGGATCTGCTGAAGGAGCCACGGAGAATCCTGAAAGGATCCTGCTGTGACTCGACCACAACAGGTCCCATCCCCTCTAGCAGCAGGCAGCGACCCAGTGGACCCTCTGGTCCTCATGTCAGCTCTGCCAGCACTCCTTCACAATGTTGTTGGACACTTGAAGTGAGGCTTCGACAGATGTAATTAGGACGACAATAATGTTAATTAGCAACGTGGGCGAGCGTTCTTCTAGAAACATCAGCGGAGCTTCATGGAGTTCTGATGATACAAGCAGGGGCTGTACCCAAGAAAGGTTTTGATCCAAGCTGTTGGTTCCTGAGTGTTGTTGGCAGGCATTGATCCTGATATGCAGAACACCGACGTGTTGACTGTAAATGTAATGTTTAAGCCTTAATTGCCAAGTTCTTTTTCATTTTTATTTGAGCCCAGACTGATATTCTCGCTGCAGCAGGTCGAATCCTCTCTGCCTCTCTGCCCCTCGTTTTATTTCATAAAGGTAATCTGCTGATCATTTAACCCTTTTAAACCACGATATCCTCTCGTACAGAAAAAAGAAAATACTAGAATATCAACCTACTTTCTGTGAAAAAGTATCCACTGTCCTCCATTCTCATCCGGACCTCTTCCAAACTGCAGGATCTCTGAGTGAACTGAGAATGAGCAGCAGTCTCTTTGGGTCATGTGACTGCGTCAGGTGACGGGACGTACCTGGACGATGGCGACGCCGGCGAACAGCAGCAGCAGAGAAACCCACTGAACTCTGGACAGAGACTTGCGGAGCATCAGGACGCTGAACAGAGCCGTGGTGAGGATCTTCAGCTGGTACGTCACCTGAGGAGGGAGGAGCCAGTTACCAGTCTACACATGCCCACACAGAGCCACTCCCACACACCCAAACTGAACCCAGGTTACCCCTGATAATTGAGGTCTAACACAGACTTTAAATACCCTATTTCAGACACCAGACTCCACCCCCCTCCTTTGTAGAAGGAGAGGGGTGGAGTCTGGCGTCTGACTCGGCCCACTACGAAACTGCTGCTGTGAACAGCCGTGTAACGATTTGGTTTACAGGGAGCTGCTGTACGTGACCCGACAGATTTACAAGCAGGCCGATTGTTGGACACTCTTAGTGACAGACATCAGCCTGAGAACAGGCAGGCACATCTACGGGCAGCCCGTGCTGCTGAATGTGGGCTGAACTCAGGTCAGAGTGTTTCCCCTGACCTGAGTTCACCTTTCAACACCTGAAATGTTCAATTTATTAAATAAAAAAATTAAATAGTTCAACACACCAGCCAAAAAAAGGATGTTATCATATACCTCCTGCTCTGATTTCTTTGGAGAAACAAAAATAAAACCGCTGGTATCCACAAATAAGAAAAACAAACATCAGTCAACTTCTAACAGTCATTATTTAAAGATCTCCAGAAATGTAACCTGGTTTCTCTCGTTAAATGGGTCCTGTACTCTCCCGTTCACAGCCATTTCCCTGGTACAGAACGTACCAAGCCAATCACAGCGTGGGCCTCTACTGTTCAAAACAAGCGTGACGGCTGCAGGTCTCAGACCTCCTGAACGCCTGAAAGTGACTCGAGCCGACCTTCAACAACGTTTTACCAAGAAAACCAGCAAACGGGACATCTGAGGCTCTGCAGATATCGGGTCATTTTCCAGCATTTCCCCTTGAGAACTTCCTCATGCCAGAAGGTTGCACCGAGACAACAGACGGCCTCTGACCTGGAAGGTGGCGGCCGGCAGGTTGGAGATGGCCACATACTGCAGGTTGTTCTGCAGCGTGTAGATGAGCGACGGAACCGCCAGCTTCAGCGTGTCTTTGTACTGGACCACGATGGAGTCCAGCAGGAAGCCGGCCGTCTCCTTCAGGCTGACTGCAGAAACACAAACACGGTCGGAGCGTCACAGAAACTTCCGGATCGCTGCGTTCCAACGTCTCATCTGTTTCATTACAAAAACTACGCGGGTACAACGCTCACTTACGCCTCTTCTGCAGCAAGATGATGAGCAGACACGTCACCAACTTCAGCACCTCCGCCATGACGACGGCCGACGTGGCGAAGAAGCGGTCACCTGGCAATGTGCGGACGTAGCGGATGCTGAGGATGAGCGAGGCATTCTGGACCACCAGCACAGCCAGGGAGATGTACTTCAACTTCCTGTTGGCTGCAGGACACAAAAAACCAAACACGTCACCTCAGACCCAACAGGGGGAGGTCAAACTCCGCCCCCTCAGCTGAAGAACCACTGACTGAAGAGAGAGAGCTCGGCGACGGCGCGCATGTTCCGCAGCTTACAGAGAGAAGAGCAAAAAGGTCAAGCGAGGACGCTGCTTCGCCGTATCGACAGCGTCTACGTCGACTTCATAGAGAAGACTATTTTAGAGATATAAACAGACATGTATGTCTTTACACTTTGAGGAGAATCTTTAGAGGGCATTTTCCATCAGGACAGTCCTGTAGTTCCACTGCTCTAATTATTAAACACTTTAGATTTCAAAGCAGCACTAATTCATTCATTTGTTATTCCATTTCTTGTCTGTTCACCTCCAGTCGTTAGTCATCAGTTTGAGTAGTTTCAACTGTTCGTGACTTCACATGTTTCTGAGCAGCCCACAAGTCCAAAAGACCTCCGCCAGAACCCGGGACCTCCTTTGGAGACAAACGCCGCTCAAACCAATCTCTTCTGAATATTGACTTCCTGTTTACGGTTATTCCATGAGGGGAGAAAGTATGCGTAAAGATCATTTTCCAGGATTGAAGAATCTGCTCGTGGAAGTTTAGCTTAATAGGAACGTTGTGACCTCAAAATGACATTTTAAAGGAATTCCAGCCTCCTAGTGTGGAACGTGATCTTGGAACATGAACCTGCACGGGCACAAACGCATTTCCATCCAGCCGCCGAGTCCAAGTCCAACTGTAACACCCGGTTCCCGTATTCTTTAACTAGCTCGGATCCTTTGATCCAGTGGATTTATTTTCCAGAGACAGATGAACGATGCAGACCCCTTCTGCCAAAGACCCTGGGAAGCCAGCGACCTCCAGACCTCACAACTGCCTGATAATCCTGATCATCTGTCTTGGTTTCATTATTCCAAGATATTTGACTTCAGATGTAACTAACTGACACAATATTTGGATCTGTGCGTCCCAGCGGGACCACCGGCTCCAACAAACAACTATGAACGTCAGCGTAACACATCCTAACAACATTACACAAACTATCAAGTCTAACTAGAAACGGTCCTCAACAGTGTCAAAAACTAACCAAGTCTCCTGCAGAGGCGCCCCCGGATCCGCCGCCGGAGCCGCCGCCGGATCCGCCGCCGGATCCGCCACCGGAGCTCAGTGGTACCAGTAAAACGTCTGGTTGAAGTGTGGTCACGTGATTTATGTTCGCGTGAGGGAGAGCAGAGACCCGGGCCAGGAGGGCCCCGGCGGTCGACCCGAGAACCTCTCCGACTACAGGGGCTACAGACTCGCGCAGGACCCCGAACTCCGGACACACTCACTCAGACACCTGGAAACACTTGGAAACACCTGCAGACTCCTCAACTCAGACCCCGCCTCTCGCCGTCCTGCTCGCTGCTCCTGTCAGTTCGTGTGCGTTTCCGGTCACACGCGCACCTGAGTCCGGAGCTCCATGTCACCAACCTGTACCTCGGCTCATGTCGACCCGTTTTACTCCACTTTCCGGAGTGCCGGGACCCAGCGCACACGCGCACATTCACCGACTTTACAATCTCCGTGAAAGCGGCTCCGTTAGCAGCTACATGGCTGTGCGCGTGCGACGACCCGACATTCACCCCGACGGACCCACCGACATCGGACACGGACCCCCCCGCAGCGACGCGGCCCCAGGCTCCGGCCCCTGGGACTCTGAGACTCTCGGAGGCCGTCTCACGTCCCTCTATCCGCTCACCGTCACTCTGGCGCGTCGTCGGCTCCTCCGCCGCCTTGCTGCGGGTCCCCGCGGTCATACTGAGCTCCGTGCGCGCGCCGTCCGAACTAGCCTCCCAGCTAGGCCCGCTCTGCTCACCGGGCCGGAGCCGAGACCTCCTGCTCGCTGCTCAGCTCTTAGCGGGATGAGGCGGCGTGTCTGCGGGACAGCTGTGACCGTGGCAGGGGAGCTGATGGACGGACGAGCCACCTGGACCATCGGGAGGACCGAACTCCGCGGAGGCTCTGAGGTGTCCGGGAAGTGAGGGACTACAGCTGCGTAGCTGCATCCTACACGAAGAGGCGTCACTCTGACGGAAAAGCGGGCGCCGGGTTCCGCTGCCGGCAGCAAGAACGGCCCAGACGTGCTCGGGTCTGAAGGTCCGCCGCCATACGATTGAAGTAACTCCCTTTTTTAACCGTAACACAAAAGCAATAGCCATTGTTTAAAAGATGTTCCGTTTTATAAAGAACAAAATGTTACTGGTCTCAAATTTTGTTTGATTGCACAACGTGTATTCTGAAAGTGGTTTGTTTTTTAAATACTTTGTACAAACTTTCTGTTTGGTGGTGATGGGTGGACGAGGGCCCGCGATGCGCTGCGGCACATGACCCGAACGGTGTCGGTGTCGGTGCTGTCGCTCAACACGGACACCTGCTGGTGAGGGGGGCAGTCCACTGCGGGTCTGGAAGGACTCGGGGCAGCCAGTGTAGAGACCTCAGAGCTGGACTGATGTGGTCCAGTTTTTGGTCTTAGTGAGGACTGGAGCAGCAGAGTTCTGGATGAGCTGCAGGTGTCTGACTGATGTTTCAGGTGGACCTGTGAAGGTGCTGTTACAATAATCAAGTCTACTGAAGATGAATGCAGGACTAGTTTCTCCAGGTCCTGCTGAGACATCAGGTCTTTTTTAACTTGATATATAAAAAGTTACAACAATAACATGAACGTGTGTTATAAGATTACAAAGTGTAATGTTGCTCATGTCCTGTGGGGTCGGACGGTTCTGGACGCTCAGTCTTTGGAGGACTGGAGGTGTTGCGAGGCGGAATCTGGATCGGTCACGTGACCTTTTCCTAAAGCGACGCGCGCACCTGCACGCGCACAGAGACGGGGTTTCGCTCCAAGAGATCGACGCATGCGCAGACGCACCATTGTCGCTGGACAAGTTTTGATCCAAAAACGTTCATATTGTCTAACTTAGCAGTTTTAGGCCATTTTTAAATTTAATCTAATAATTACATATTATGTTTCTTGAACTTTTCGTTTCTTTTTAATTTCTTTTGTGTTTTGTCGGCGGAGACGAGACAGTTCAACGGTACTGTTTCATCTCATTTGAGTATATTAAGCATCTCACCCTTTAATGTGGACAGTTATTTATAACTTTTAGAGTGTCGTAAAGCTGAAAAAACATGTTTTGTAACAGAAGGGTGCAGAGGCGGCGACCAGCAGGAGCTCTGAATAAACCGTCAACGTGAGACATCTTCAGATTTTGCTCGGACGGAAACGTTCACTCACGTGTTCTCCGCTAGGATCAGCAGGGCTGCCATTGGCTGAGGAGGCCTCACCTGTCAAAGGTTTGTTTGTTTGGCGCCCCCTGCTGATTGCGTTTACTGCTTAGAGAACAATACAGTTCATGTGCCACATACATACATTTCAGACATTTACATATACATCCATTTAATTTTATGTATGTGTATATACACATGTAATGAATCTATTTTGTATGAATGTACACAAAAATAAACAAATCTATATCCAGTGTGCACACACCTATCTATATATACATACCTATGTACATGCAAACCCTCAAATAGGCCACACCTCCTACCAACCAGTATGGGAGCAGGAGCAGCCACCACCTCAAAATGTGTGAGTCTGTGTTAGAGAAATTAATAATTTTAATTTAATTAAATGTTTTAAGTCAATTCAATTTTATTTATAAAGTGTCTATTACAACACAAGTTGTCTCCAGGATCTTTGCAGAGACCAGAACATGACCCTGATCAATTATTACATAAACAGTGGCAGGTAAAAACTCCCCTTTAGGAGGGAAGAAACCTGGACCAGGACATGGACCATAAGGAGGAAGAAACCTGGACCGGGACCTGGATCATAAGGGGGAAGAAACCTGGACCAGGACCTGGATCATAAGGGGGAAGAAACCTGGACCGGGACCTGGATCATAAGGGGGGACCCTCCTGCTGAAGACCGGAGAGATGTGGTCTCTTGTTGATTCCTGTCAGCATTCCCGCTGCTGCATTTTGGATCATCTGGAGGATCTTCAGAGAAGTACTTGGACATTCAGCCAACAACACGTTACAGTAATCTAGTCTAGAAGACACAAACACATGAATTAGTTTTCCAGCATCACTCTGGGAGAGGATGCTCCTGATCTTTGTGATATTACGGAGGTGGAAAAACGTGGTTTTACAAACCTGATTAATCTGCTGTTTAAATGACAAATCCTGATCAAAATAACTCCAAGGTTTCTCACAGTTTTACTGGAGGACATCGCAAGACCATCTAATCCATTCCTGAGGTGTTTGGGACCACTAACAACAACCTCTGTTTTATCAGAATTTAGGAGAAAACATTAGTGGACATCCAGTCCTTGATGTCCTTCAGACACATCTGAAGTTTGTCTGATGGTTCTGTTTCATCTTCATAGACAGATACAGCTGCGTATCATCAGCATAACAATGAACATTAATGCCGTGGTTCCGGATAAAACTTCCTAAGGACTGCATGTATAAACTGAACAGGATTGGCCCTAGAACTGAACCCTGCGGGACACCATAGCAGACCTTCATCTGTACTGAAGAAACCTCATGAACATGAACAAACTGGAATCTATCAGACAGATATGATTTAAACCAATCTAGAGCTGTCCCTTTAATCCCAACAACATACTCTAGTCTCTGCAGTAAAATGCTGTGATCTATAGTATCAAAAGCAGCGCTGAGGTCCAGCAGAACCAGTATGGACACTAACCCATTATCTGAGGTCCAGCAGAACCAGTATGGACACTAATCCATCATCCGAGGTCCAGCAGAACCAGTATGGACACTAATCCATCATCCGAGGTCCAGCAGAACCAGTATGGACACGAACCCATTATCTGAGGTCCAACAGAACCAGTATGGACACTAATCCATCATCTGAGTCCAGCAGAACCAGTATGGACACTAGCCCATTATCTGAGGTCCAGCAGAACCAGTATGACACTAATCCATCATCTGAGTCCAGCAGAACCAGTATTGACACTAGCCCATTATCTGAGCTCCAGCAGAACGAGTATGGACACTAATCCATTATCCGAGGTCCAGCAGAACCAGTATGGAAATTAACCCATTATCTGAGGTCCAACAGAACCAGTATGGACACTAATCCATCATCCGAGGTCCAGCAGAACCAGTATGGACACTAACCCATTATCTGAGGTCCAGCAGAACCAGTATGGACACTAATCCATTATCTGAGGTCCAGCAGAACCAGGACGGACACTAACCCATCATCTGAGGTCCAGCAGAACCAGTACGGACACTAACCCATCATCTGAGGTCCAGCAGAACCAGTATGGACACTAATCCAGTATCTGAGGTCCAGCAGAACCAGTATGGACACTAATCCATCATCTGAGGTCCAGCAGAACCAGTATGGACACTAATCCAGTATCTGAGGCCATAAGAAGGTCATTGGAGACTGGAACCAGTGCTGTTTCTGTGCTATGATGCATCTGAACCCTGACTGAAGAACTTCAAATAGATCATTTCTATACAAACGGTCACACAGCTGCTGCAACGACCTTTTCCAGAATTTTAGAGATAAATGGAAGGTTGGAAATCGGTCGATAATTATCTAAAATGTCTGGGTCAAGAGAGGGTTTTTTAGGAAATGGTGGGACATCCCACAGGTTCTTAAAGTTGCAGTAATTAAACCGTTACTTAAAAACCCTCTCTTGGCCCAGACCTTTTATCTAATTATAGACCGATTTCCAACCTTCCAATTATCTCTAAAATTCTGGAAAAAGTTGGGACAAGTTGATCTGGTCCAGTGTTGTCGCACCAATAAGAGAGAAAATATTTTTGAGTAGTCGAGTTGGGATAATTTAGATCTGTTGAAGACTGAGGTCAGGTCAGGGAGGTCTACAGGAACCAAACGGTCTAGAGTCGGCTCAGGGAGGTCTCCAGGAGCCAAACGGTCTGGAGTCGGCTCAGGGAGGTCTCCAGGAGCCAAACGGTCTGGAGTCGGCTCAGGGAGGTCTCCAGGAGCCAAACGGTTTTTTCTTCATTTTTTCGTTTTAAAAACTTCTCCATGTCTTCTGCGACTGCTTTCTTCACACTTGGAATCAGGATCTCCCGTTTATTCTATAAAAAGTAGCATCAGAGAACAATTACCAGACTAGAATGTCAACGGCACTCTCTGCTGCGAGTCAGAGGACAGAAAATAAAAATCTTCGACAGTTTTAACACAAATAAAATGGACAATGTGCCATCGGTCTGCGATAAGACTCCAAGACAAGTTGAAGTCCAAGAAACAACGTGGTCGTGCGGCTGTCCAACGGCTCTTTTATTAAACTCTGTATTGGAGCGCGTACAGCAAGAATGTAACGGCGAAGCCGGTTCACCAAGTGCTAGGAAGCGCCATTCAGGTCCCGCGGCCCACAGGTTCAGAACAGATTTTATTTTCGCGGCCCACTAGTTGGCGCTCGCAGACCGAGATTGGGCCGCGGCCCCATGGTTAAGAATCACTGGTCTAGAGTCAGGTCAGGGAGGTCTACAGGAACCAAACGGTCTAGAGCCAGGTCAGGGAGGTCTACAGGAACCAAACGGTCTAGAGCCAGGTCAGGGAGGTCTACAGGAACCAAACAGTCTAGAGCCAGGTCAGGGAGGTCTACAGGAACCAAACAGTCTAGAGTCAGGTCAGGGAGGTCTACAGGAACCAAACAGTCTAGAGCCAGGTCAGGGAGGTCTACAGGAAACCAAACAGTCTAGAGTCAGGTCAGGGAGGTCTACAGGAACCAAACAGTCTAGAGTCAGGTCAGGGAGGTCTACAGGAACCAAACAGTCTAGAGCCAGGTCAGGGAGGTCTACAGGAACCAAACAGTCTAGAGCCAGGTCAGGGAGGTCTACAGGAAACCAAACAGTCTAGAGTCAGGTCAGGGAGGTCTACAGGAACCAAACAGTCTAGAGTCAGGTCAGGGAGGTCTACAGGAACCAAACAGTCTAGAGTCAGGTCAGAGCCTAAGGGAGTCGTTGAAGAAATGCCCACAGCCACTGCCGGGTGGGTGTAGCCGATTTCCTCTATAATTCTGACAATTTCATTGCTAAAGAAGCTCATAAAGTCTTCACTACTGAGAGCTGCAGGGATGCACGGCTCAACAGAGTTGTGGCTCTTTGTCAGCCTGGCTACAGTGCTGAACAGCAAACGTGGGTTATTTTTATTATCCTCTATTAACACTGAATAATAGGCTGTTCCAGCTTTGCGAAGCACTTTTTTATACACTATTAGACTATCTTTCCATACATAATAAATATCTACAGACCTACAAGAGAACCACTTTCTATCCATTTTACGCACTTTCTGTTTTAACATACGAATATGTGAGTTAAACCAGGGAGTTCAGCTCCTACGGTTAGAGACCCTCTTTCTCAAAGGAGCAACTGCATCTAAAGCTGAGTGCAACACATCTGCAGTGCTACCGACAAGGAAATCAACGTCTGCAGAGGTAGAACCGAGGTCACAGCCCTCAACTGCTTCACTATGTTCCACTGTAAAAAGATGAAAAGCAATGGCCTCCCTAAATTTAGTAATAGCTTTATCGGATAGACACCTGCTAAAGTAATTCCTCCTATTATGCGTAACGTTGACAATGTTAAATTCAAACGTTATTAAATAGTGGTCGGATAGGAGGGAGTTTACATGTGACACTAACAGATTATCAAGTTCTACACCGTAGACGAGGACCAGATCAAGAGTATGATTAAGACAATGCGTCGGTTCGTTAACTTTTTGTAAAATCCCCATCGATTCTAGAAGAGAATCAAAAGCCAACTTAAGACTGTCGTTGTCAACATCCATATGAATGTTAAAGTCGCCCACTATGATGACTTTCTGTACTGATCAATAAACCAGATCAGAAACTGGAGACCAGCACCAGATTCCTGAAGATCACGGAGCCCAAACGTCTTCTTCACAAGTGTCTTCAGTCAGAGCTTCAATTAGTTTCCCTTTAGTGGTTAATAGTATTTTACCCAACAGGTCACATGATTCAGGCTGAGAAAGCAAACCTAGTTTTATTAAACACATTTATATTAGAAAATACCTCAACTTTTATTTACCACTAAAATCCATGTTTTCACAAATAAACCGCAGACGTTGGTAAAAGTGATAGTTTCGCACACTTCCACATTTATTTACTTATTTTTCTCTCCAGCCAGTTTTTCATCCGTGTTTTTGTGTTTTAATGGATTTTATTTTAATGCAGATGTATAACAGGACACGATATTAAGTGACTGAAATTCATTTATTCAGACGGATCTTTTCTTTGTTCTGATCCAAACCTTCTTATTTAATGTAAATAAACAGAACCAAGTGACACGGAGCCACTTTGATGAAGAACCACAGAAGAACACACCTCCTCCACACCAGACCAGCAGAACATCAGGCTCTTCATCTTGTTCCTCCTCATCCTCACTGATCGTCCACCTGAAAACAGTCTGAGCTCCGGTTTGGCCACGCCCCCAGTCTCTCGATCACAACAAATAAATAGTCAATAAATAAGGAGCTGATCAGGGATCAGCTGATAAACGTCTCTGAGCGAGTCAACGAAGACGAAACGCGAGGCTTCACAGTCTTTAATCCGGTTCCGAGTCCGAGACCGGCTCGGTTCACAGCGAAGGGTTGGGCAAGCTGTGTCCCTCCTCCTCCTCTTCCTCCTCACCTCCTTCCATCCAGGGGTGAGACAGGATCTCCTCCAGGGAGGGGCGGTCCTGGGGCTGGTACGACAGACACCAGTCAATCAGAGAGCGGCATTCTGGGAGGAAGCGGAGAGACGAGTCAAACGGGACATGCAGCTGTTATGACCAGTAAGCCTTCAGGGGCAGAGCCTCACCTTTAGAGACCCGCCTGGTGAAGGTGGGCGTGGCCTTGACAATGTCCTGGTCACGCTCAAATGGGATGTCGCCACAGACCATGTCGAAGAGCAGCACACCGAGGGACCAGACGGTGAGGGGGACCGCCGTGTACGACTGCGACTCGATCCACTCAGGTGGGCTGTAGACCCGCGTACCTGGACGGGGGAGGGGGGAGGGGGAGGTTAGATGCGCTGCCTTCATCAACTCGTGCTTCAGATCAGAAACTCACTCCAGCCTGACTTGTACCTTCAAACTCGCTGTACGCCGTCTGTTTGAGCGACGCCCCTGACCCAAAATCGATGATCTTCACCTCCAGCGTCCTTGTGTCCACCACAATGTTCTCGTCTTTGATGTCTCTGTGGACGACACTGTGCGCGTGGATGAAGGCCAGCGCCTTCACGATCTGCCGGAAGAACCTGCAAGAGACCAAGTGGAGCGAGGCGGTCAGGGTTAGGGAGGAGCCAGAGCAACGGCCATGGACAGGGAGGCGGGTCCGAGCAGTCACCTGAGTGCGAGGCGTTCGGGTAGCGCTCCTCGCTCCGTGATGAAGTCGAACAGATCCTGACACTGCAGTGGCCGCTCCAGCACCAGCAGGAAACCCTGCCCCTCCATCTCAAACCAGTCCAGCAGCCGGATGACGCCGCTGTGGCCCCCGACATCAGACAACCGCTGCAGGAGGGCGATCTCCATGGGAACGGGGCGGAGCTCGCCCGGCTGACAGACACAGAGCGAGAGTGAATTATTAGTGGTGGAAAAAAGAAAGAGAACATTGGTGTTGGCTTGCTGTGACGACGAACACGTCTGGCACAAACATGACCAACATCAGTGTTGGCGTGGCTCCGGTCGTTCATGACTCGCTGTTTTCTTTCAAAATGTCAAACAGAAACTCCAGTTTTTTCATTTCAGGGAGTTTTTCTAACTGAATCATCCTCTGCAGGTGTCCGCAGGTGCTGCATCATTTTTTTTTTTTTATTCTTAGTGGTGGCGGGAAATTTTGTTTGTCACTGGGGGGAATCCTTAACCTGAACCATGACATCACGGGTTTCCATGGGAACCAAGGGGACCGCCCCCACCCTGCCACCCACAGCTGTAGTGACCTGCCAGTCCAGCAGAGGGCGAAGCGGAGGTCTGTTTACACCCTAAATGCGCCTCAGTTCATCACAGGAAACGAGACTCGGAACCGTTCGGGGTTCTGGTGTTTCACTAAGGCAGGACTCACCAGTCTGGTCCACTGCTGAACTCTGTCCCGGGAAACCTGCTTGATGGCGACCTGAAGGGACAAACGGGGACACAGATGAGAGGGTGCGGGTCTCCAGGTGCAGCAGAGGGCATGTGACCGCAGAGGCGGCAGATGCTCACCTGGACACCGTCTGAGAGTCTCTGTCCTGCAAACACGGAGCCGAAGCCGCCGCTGCCGAGCAGCGGGCCGCACACGTACCTGCTGGAGAACAGCTCCTTCCCTGAGGACCGAAACCAAAAGTCACGTGACTCACAGCTGCGGCAGAGAGGGTCCAGGTGGTTTCTCTATATTACGCAGCGACTTTCATGATGTATAATAAGATGAAACTAAAACGCCATGGCTATTCTGCTGGTTTTCGGTAAGTTCGGTGCTGACCCGTTAAAAACCGGGTCACCGTGACAGCCGCGAAGTTACTTTCAGGTTGGGATCAGGCGTCGGAGTCACAGCGTCTGAACTACGTGCGTCTGCCGAAGCCGAGCTGCAGTAGAGACGAAAGGCTCGGCGTGTCGGTCTTATATGACCATTTCTGTTAGCAAAATAAAACAAGCCAAGAAAAGTCTCCACGGTCCTGGCGGTGCAAAGCCGCCTCCAAACCCGGAGCGGGTCGAACACGACTGAAGAAAACTGGCGCAAGTGTTTAGAAAGAAGCTCTCAATTAAAGAAATGCTCGAAAGCAGCAACACGCGGGTTGTCTTGTGTGTCGGAGTCCGGGTCTGGAGATCGTTCGTCAGCCTGGACCCGACCTCGGTCTCGGAGGGACGTGGACTCCGACTGCGGCCGTGACACCGACACAGCTGCTCATCCGACGCGAAACCACCTCTGAAAAGTGTCCGTTTGTTCTCACCATTTTTGCCTCCGATCTCGTGCTCCTGTTGAAGCTCCACGACGTTTTTATCCAACATTTTCTGACGTGTTTCTGTCACTTGGAGCTGATAAAATCCATCCTGGTTGACGCAAATCCTCTTTTGGTAAAACTTTTCTCCGTTTTAATCAGCCGTTTATTTCCTCCTTTATACATCCGCCAACAGACCACAGAGATGTGGTTTTCTGTTGTTTTAAACCCTGAAAACAAAGACCCAGACCGAAGCAGGTTCTACTAATAATCCACTATCTTCATCTTTGACCTGCGTTTGTTTTCTTCAGGTTTTATGCCCTCACGCCACGCCCACTACGCGGTTGTTGTCCAACCAGAACGGAGACGTGGCTTAATGTTTTGAATCGTTGATCCAATCAGACTGTAGCTGCGCTTCATGAATATTCAAATCTCGCGGGAGTAATTCGTAGAATTCAGACCAACGAGGCGGGGAGTGCGCGCGAACGACTTGACGGGAAACAGGCGCGCGTTTCCCCGCAAACATGCCCCGCGCGCCCGCACACACAGCAGTTCCTCTGTGACACGCATGCACGCACGCGCGGCCGCGCTGTCGTTTCCTGCCGGTTTGTTGCCGCTAATGTGATGCCGCTTTCAGGGACATTACCTGGGGAGTTTCCACCACGCACGTCTTCCCCGTCCAGGGTCTCCTGTTTGGGGACTTGTGCAAAAGTCCATTTGAAAAGAAAAAAGCTGTGCGGTTGGAGGCCAAATTTCAAGAATTAAAGCAAAGACGGTTGGAAATGCACAGGAGAAAACACCTTCATTTCACACTTTATGCATTTACAAATTTGCAAAAAGATAAACTTAGTTTTTGATTTAATAAACTTATATAGTCAAGAAAAAACACTCAAATGTGACAGAGACAAGACAGAAACTATGACCATAGAAATGAGTAAACCTTTTCAAGACACCCCTTTCAGATCACAACATCCACCAACGTTCAGCCCGCCGTGGCCACGGCGTCACCACGAATGGACGTCCTAACAGGAACAACTGGACAGACCAACTGATGTTTTCTGCAGGTTTCTGAAGAGCGATTCTGAAGCCTCCTTTTTCTCTTACTGCATGGTGCCCCTTGGTAAGGAAAGAAAATGGCCAACCCCCCGGACAATCCCAAAAACAGGAACATGAGCAGACCAAGAGTTAAAACTTCTCCTCTGAGTTCCACGATTTGAAGTTGTTTTAAGTCTTTATTCTAATCTATGACACTAATTAATGTTACTTTACATTTGTTCTAAATGATTCTGTCCAAAAATCTTCATTCCAGATGCTGCCAGCAAAACAACATTTAAAACAAGTGCTACCAGAACTGAAAAGAGGACTAGTGAAGCTCCGCTGGGACCTGGGGTCACTTGGCCGTCCGTGAACAGCCAAGGTTGCTGCGGTGGCCTGTGGGTCGACCAAACTTATTGGCAAATGGTGATCATTACCTGTTAGTCGACTATAGACGGTGATGTAGACCAACGACTTAGAGACCGATGACCTAGAGACCGACGACCTAGAGACCGACGACCTAGAAACCAATCATCTAAAGACTGACGACCTAGAGACTGACGACCTAGAGACCGACGACCTAGAAACCAATCATCTAGAGACTGACGACCTAGAGACTGACGACCTAGAGACAGATAACCTAGAGACAAACAATCTAGAGACCGACGATCTAGAGACAGACCATCTAGAGACAGATGATCTAGAGACAGAAAACCTAGAGACCAACGATCTAGAGACCGACAATCTAGAGACAGATGATCTAGAGACCGACGATCTAGAGACCGACGATCTAGAGACCGACGATCTAGAGACCGACGATCTAGAGACCGACGATCTAGAGACCGACGACCTAGAGACCGAAGATCTAGAAACCAATCATCTAGAGACTGACGGTCTAGAGACTGACGGTCTAGAGACAGATAACCTAGAGACAAACAATCTAGAGACAGACCATCTAGAGACAGACCATCTAGAGACAGATGATCTAGAGACAGAAAACCTAGAGACCAACAATCTAGAGACCGACGACCTAGAGACCGAAGACCTAGAGACCGAAGACCTAGAGACAGATAACCTAGAGACAAACAATCTAGAGACCGACGATCTAGAGACAGACCATCTAGAGACAGATGATCTAGAGACAGAAAACCTAGAGACCAACGATCTAGAGACCGACAATCTAGAGACAGATGATCTAGAGACCGACGATCTAGAAACCAATCATCTAGAGACTGACGACCTAGAGACTGACGACCTAGAGACTGACGGTCTAGAGACAGATAACCTAGAGACAAACAATCTAGAGACAGACCATCTAGAGACAGATGATCTAGAGACAGAAAACCTAGAGACCAACGATCTAGAGACCGACGATCTAGAGACCGACGACCTAGAGACCGAAGATCTAGAAACCAATCATCTAGAGACTGACGACCTAGAGACTGACGGTCTAGAGACAGATAACCTAGAGACAAACAATCTAGAGACAGACCATCTAGAGATAGACCATCTAGAGACAGACCATCTAGAGACAGATGATGTAGAGACAGAAAACCTAGAGACCAACGATCTAGAGACCGACAATCTAGAGACCGACGACCTAGAGACCGAAGATCTAGAAACCAATCATCTAGAGACAGACGACCTAGAGACAGACAACCTAGAGACAGATAACCTAGAGACAAACAATCTAGAGACAGACCATCTAGAGACAGACCATCTAGAGACAGACCATCTAGAGACAGACCATCTAGAGACAGATGATCTAGAGACAGAAAACCTAGAGACCAACGATCTAGAGACCGACAATCTAGAGACCGACGACCTAGAGACCGAAGATCTAAAAACCAATCATCTAGAGACTGACGATCTAGAGACCGACGACCTAGAGACCGAAGATCTAGAAACCAATCATCTAGAGACTGACGACCTAGAGACTGACGGTCTAGAGACAGACGACCTAGAGACAGATAACCTAGAGACAAACAATCTAGAGACAGACCATCTAGAGACAGACCATCTAGAGACAGACCATCTAGAGACAGACCATCTAGAGACAGATGATCTAGAGACAGAAAACCTAGAGACCAACGATCTAGAGACAGACGATCTAGAGACCGACGACCTAGAGACAGACGATCTAGAGACAGATGATCTAGAGACAAACGATCTAGAGACCAGTGATCTAGAGACAGATAACCTAGAGGGCAACAATGTAGAGACAGACGATCTAGAGACAGACGATCTAGAGACAGATGATCTAGAGACCAGTGATCTAGAGACAGATAACCTAGAGGCCAACGATCTAGAGACCGACGACCTAGAGACCGACCACCTAGAGACCGACGACCTAGAGACCGACGACCTAGAGACCGACGACCTAGAGACAGACGGTCTAGAGACCGACGACCTAGAGACCGACGACCTAGAGACCGACGACCTAGAGACCGACGACCTAGAGACCGACGACCTAGAGACAGACGACCTAGAGACAGACGACCTAGAGACAGACGACCTAGAGACAGACAACCTAGAGACAGACAACCTAGAGACCGACAATCTAGAGACCAACGATCTAGAGACCGACGATCTAGAGACAGATAACCTAGAGACCGACGATCTAGAGACATAACCTAGAGACCGACGATCTAGAGACAGATGATCTAGAGACAAACGATCTAGAGACCAGAGATCTAGAGACAGATAACCTAGAGACAAACAATCTAGAGACCGACAATCTAGAGACAGACGATCTAGAGACCAACAATCTAGAGACAGAGGATCTAGAGACCGACGATCTAGAGACAGATAACCTAGAGACCGACGATCTAGAGACAGATAACCTAGAGACCAACGATCTAGAGACAGATAACCTAGAGACCGACGATCTAGAGACCGCAATCTAGAGACCGATAACCTAGAGACCGACGATCTAGAGACAGACGATCTAGAGACAGACGATCTAGAGACAGATAACCTAGAGACCAACGATCTAGAGACAGATAACCTAGAGACTGACGATCTAGAGACCAACGATCTAGAGAAAGATAACCTAGAGACCGACGATCTAGAGACCGATGATCTAGAGACAGACGATCTACAGACCAACAATGTAGAAACAGATAACCTAGAGACCGACGATCTAGAGACAGATAACCTAGAGACCGACGATCTAGAGACATAACCTAGAGACCGACGATCTAGAGACATAACCTAGAGACCGACGATCTAGAGACATAACCTAGAGACCGACGATCTAGAGACAGATGATCTCGAGACAAACGATCTAGAGACCAGTGATCTAGAGACAGATGATCTAGAGACAGAAAACCTAGAGACCAACGATCTAGAGACAGAAAACCTAGAGACCAACGATCTAGAGACCAACAATCTAGAGACAGATGATCTAAAGACCAACGCTCTAGAGACAGATAACCTAGAGACCGACGATCTAGAGACAGATGACCTAGAGACCAACGATCTAGAGACAGATAACCTAGAGACCAACGATCTAGAGACAGATAACTTAGAGACCGACAATCTAGAGACCGCAATCTAGAGACAGATAACCTAGAGACCGACGATCTAGAGACAGACGATCTAGAGACAGATAACCTAGAGACCAACGATCTAGAGACAGATAACCTAGAGACCAACGATCTAGAGACAGATAACCTAGAGACCAACAATCTAGAGACAAATAACCTAGAGACTGACGATCTAGAGACCAATGATCTAGAGAAAGATAACCTAGAGACCAACGATCTAGAGACAGACGATCTAGAGACAGATGACAAAAAACAAACAAATCCAAGCATGTCTTTAAAAACCAAGTAAATATACTCTGGTAGGTCTTTATTCAACTCACAAATCAAGACATGCTAAGAGCCAAGTATCGAGCGATGACCGTCAGCCTTTAGCTCTGCCAGCTGTTAATCAGCCCCTAATTATACGGTGCATTTGTGGTTTTTAAAAAACACAGTGATTTAGAGCATTGTTGAAAACATTTGAATTATTCTACGCATAATATGTTTAAGCTATTTTTAATATAAGTATTGAATTTATTCAAAAATAGTGTGTTTCTATGAATAAATGTGGGGAAGGTGGATTTCAAAAGTTGCCGTTACGTCTGGCTTCTGGATTTGAGCGTATAGTATTCTGTAAACGGATAAATACTATTAATCATTTCTTCTAGATCATAAAGTTTAAAAGGGAAAGACTGATTCCCCCGTTTGTAACAAGTGTGAATGGCTGCTGTTGCATTGACCACACGGAGACCCTGAAGCTGCGCTTCTTGATGGAGGCAGTTGGCCATGTTTAAGGGACTTGAACGCAGCACGAGGTCGGCTGGGGGCTGCTGTTCACGTCGTTTTGTCAGATATGAGACCAGTTTCCTGTTCCTGACAAAAAATGTGTCATGATGACAATTTACAAGAATTCAAAGAAGAAATGTTACCAAAGTGGCTCACTTTCCAATCAGCCTTGATGTTTCCCCACAGTCAGCAGCTAAAAACAACCCCACACTTTCATATTTTCCTTTAATTCCTTTTTGTTGTTCTCAGAAGTTTTAATGACGTTTCATGTTTGGTTTTTTTGGACCATATAGATACTTCAGCTTTATCAGGCGATGATCTTCAGGGAAGTTTTTAGTAGTGAATGACTGCCGCCACATCTGGCGTTCTGGGTCGAGTCCAAAGAGCAAATATTGCAACTTCCAGGCTGAAGCTTACAAGTGACTGAGAAAAAGTGCAGTTCCTCCACCAACCACCAGGATCTGAACCCAGATTCACAGGTCCAGTTCGGTTTCTCCACCGACCACCAGGATCTGAACCCAGATGCACAGCTCCAGTTCAGTTCCTCTACCGACCACCAGGGTCTGGATCCATTAGCCTCAAGGTGAAAATATGCAACTTTACAGCAGAAAAACACATTTACAATCTGGTACAAAAACAGTTTTGGACTCGCATCCATGACAGCTTGACTCTGACAGCAGTGGGGTGCTACAGCTGACCAACTATTGCCATTAAGCCTTTCGGGACCTTTCCATGTAACCAACCAGACCTGTAGTCGAAATCTGAAACCAGAACGAGTGCAGGTTCTTGTGTCAGCTCAACTCCAGACTCGGGACTCGCGGGTCGCGTCGGTAGGCTTCTCTGAATTCTGCAGCAGACCTTGCGCCGTGAGTTTTGGATCTGGTTTTAATAGCAACATACAAAATTAGGACGTTAAGTGGGCATGTGCTAGATGGTTACCAGGCTGCTTCTTTCAGACCCTTTGTAACATGGTGGCGCTCAGTCCAGGAAAAAGACTTTGAAACCAGTCTTCCAAACCTGGTGCGTTTAAAGAAACGTCTTCGTATCCCTCCACCACTAAACTGAATGTTTTCTTTGTTTCTCTAAAAGGTCACACGTACTAATCATATTTTTCCAAATCCTTACACAATTTCACGCCCACCGCCTCCTCTTTTACCAGACGCTAGATTTTATAGCTAAGACTGGCTCATGCTAATCTACGATGCTAACTAATGTTAGCATATGCTGATTCTGACCAAATCTGGCAACCGTTAACAGACGTCGCTATGGAAACCCCACCAGGACCCAAATCTGGTTAACAGACGTCGCTATGGAAACCTACGGAGCACTGCCAGAGCTAACAGGCTCGCCTGGCCGCTAACCAGCTACCATCAGAGGACAGCTCGGCTTCAGACAGCGTGGCTAACCTGGAACTGCTGTTCCTGGAGGTCGTCAGCAAGGGGAGACGCTGACTGCTGCTGCACCTGAACCACCTTCACCTCCAGACCCGTCCAACCCAGAACCTGAAACAGCAGCAGGATGGATTTGGAGTTTAAAACAAAGCCGGTCGAGGACAGAATGAGTAACTGCAGAGAAAAGAGGTCTGAAAAAACACTCTCAAACTTTTATCAGAAACATTTTCCTCTTTTTATTCCAAGAAAAAAGTTTTTTCATCCCAAACGAGAAAATAAAATAAAACAAACTTATATTATTAATAATAACAACAATAATCAATCATTAAGAGGATAAGTATGACAATTCTCTATTTTCTTTTTAATTTGTCGCTTTTTCTCTATGATGATATTGGCTGTGATCAATTAAACATGCAGCTAAATAAGTCTGATGAGGAAGGTGATAAGGAGGAGGAGGAGTTACAGCTGAAGGCTCTTCATCCATCAGATGATAGCGTGCGCTGTCAACACAAAGAGGGCGGCTAAGCTAACAGCAGCTAAAAAACATAAGACTTCTTAGTGAGACGCCTTGATGAACGCCACCGTGGCCGAGACACACAACTTCACTTCTGACTAGCATTCTTCATTGAAACCAATGGATCTGTTAGCCACAGACCTAACTGCCTGATTGTGACCACAAAAGGGTTAAAATTCAAACTGCTGGAAGCTGCCAATAATAACGTTGAGATAGAGACGACTGATCCCAGACCAGCCTGAAGATGAGCTCCGTGTCAGAGGTACCAGGAAGTGGGAGGAAGAGGAAGTGAGACAGAAGGGGGGAAGAGGAAGCTGATGAATTTTAAAAAAATGCTGCGTCTTTGTTGGATGTTTTAGTCGTTTCCCTGTTGGAGCTCTGAGTGAGGGTCAGGCGGGTGTATGTGAGTGTGTGAGACGCCCGGGTATCAGCTGCTGTCGGGCGACGGCTCCCTCTCTCGGTGCATGGCGGCAGCAGCGCTCTGGTGCTTCATGCTGTCCAGATACTCCTGCTGGGAGACGGCCAGCACCGACGCCAGAATTTCATCGTCCTCCCAGTCTGTCAGACCTGAACACACACAAAGGACAGCGTTAACACACACACACACACACACACACAGGTGCTGGCTCTGCAACGCCCCCTGCCGTCAGGACATCATATCTCAAACGTCTGCTAACTGTAGCAGCATCTGTTTTAAAGGTTCACAGCCACATTCAAGCAAAAATTCAAAACCACATCATGTGCGCATTGGAGCTCCCGATGCACGCGGGTCTTCACACACTTAAACCAACAGCCCAAGTGTTAATTATTGTCAAATGTAACCCGTTATGTTATTTGTCACAGGCCAACCCAATTAGAAATGTTCAAGCTCCAACAAGTCCCAGATAGTGGAGCAACAAAGTCCAAAGGGAGATTAAAACTCACTGGCTGCTCCTTCATCTTTTGTTTTGGGCTTCTGAGTCCCAGTTGCATCTGCTGCCTGGTCTTTTAATCAGCAGTGTGCCTGATCAACTAATCAGTGCCAATACCGTGCACCCTGCCCACTCTATCAGGAAATTGCACAACAGGTTGCCTCAACACCGCCCACTCAATCTTCCTGTGGAAAACCAGTGGTAAAATGGCCAACTCCTGACAAACCTGTAGACACCATCCATCTCAAGTCTTTACTTGCTCTTCAGTTGGTAGTAGTACAACCAGGCTCCGGACATCCCAATGTAGAACTGGCTACAGGAGGCCCTTGTGGGCCCTGGAGACAGGATCGTTGGATCTGATGATCTGGGTTTTGCCACAGGTACACAATAGCTTGGAGTAATTCTGACATTGACATCATGCGCAATGCCTTTTGAGTCCGGGTTGGCACTGACAACTCTTCCAAGGTTGAACTGCCCTGTCTGTGCGTTCTGATCGCACAGCCGAACAAATGCCCCCAACAGCAACATTCCTTTGTAATGTATGCCATTTGCATATGGGTAGCTTGCAAAGTCAAATAATTTAAAGTCATCATTTGAAGATGCTCGTCCTAGCAGAAGTGAGTTTGGTGTAATGTACTCCACACCATCTTCTCGGCTCTGCACCCTGGCATCTATTGGACGTTCATTGGCAAGATTGGCAGCAAGCTCAAGAGTTGTCTGGAACTCACTGTAACTTAGGCCTGACTCTTTTCCCAAATTCTGTAATGCCTTTTTGGTGATGCACACAGCAGCTTCAGACGCACGGTTACGATGTGGTAATTCAGCTGGCTGAATTTTCCACTGCCACTTTTCTTAGGAAACATTGCTGTAAACGTCTGGTATACAAAGAAACTCTCTGTTGATATGGTGTTTTTTTTTGTTTTTTTTTCATTACCATTCTTGTCAGTATGTACATCGCTGTATGTACGATGCACCGAAATTGGACCTCTGCTTTTAACCCATCAACTAGTTTCACTAGTGAGCAGTGGGCTGCTAGAACCAGCGCCCGGGGAGCAATGGGGCCCAAAGGGCCTTGCTCAGGGGCCCCCAGTGATTTACCATGGTGGCCAGCCCTGGCCAGCCAACAAACTCCCACACCTTCATTGGAACTTATTTCCTTAAATCATCCTTGATTCGATAGGGTCCAAACAGGTCAACAGATGTAAACTCAAAAGGGGCAAAAGGTCTGGTCCACTCCAAAGTCAGTTGCTTTTACTTGTTAATTACTCGCTGACCTTTATTGGCTGTAGCGTTCCTACAGGTTATGCAGTCGTTAACAAATTTTTGAGCCAATCTTTTGCCTTTGATGATCCATGCCTTCTTCCTAATTTTTAATAGAGTTGCAGCTACTCTTTCATGGCCCTCACTCTGAGCCTCATGAGCCAATAATGTAGAGATCCATGTTCTATAAAGTAGAAGGGGAACGCCAAGTGCCTTTTTTATGAAGCCTTGCATCCTTCCACCACAGACTAGTAGCCCAGAGTCTTGCTCTTTGGAGACAACCAGTCGATTGTAGTGGTTAGGAAGGATACACACTCCTCTGCAGCAAGGAAGAGGTCTCTTCAGCATCTTTGCGTTCTGTTATAGTGATGACAACAGTTGATAAAACAGCCCTCCACTCTGGGATTCCTATGGTCTTAACTTGTAATGCAAACTTCTTTGCTGCTCTCCAAACATATGCGACAGTCTTGACCAAATGATACAGATCACTGAACCTTTCTTCACCTATCAGCCTTCTGATGGCTGTGCAAGTAGGTGGTCTTTGTTTTCTTTTTTTTTTTTGCTCTAATGGTTTTCCCTTTGCTTGAACTCTTGTGATGGCAGCAACAAATGACTTCTTTAACAACTTAATGAAATATTTTTAAGCAGGTATAATCCCTTCTTTTGCAGACCTGATCGGCCATTCCATGATTGTCAGACTCAGAAATGTGGGACGATGTTGCCATCCTGAATCTTTCCCCAAGTCTTGTGGATTGGCCCCCCAAGTGATGATATCAGCAATGTTTAATGCCCCAAGGATCCACCACCAGTCTTGAGGATGTGGCTTGCTCTTAATTTCTCCAATCCGGTTAGCACAGAATGTCTGGATTGCACAGAGAACAGTTTGACTGTCAATAAAGTGGTACCATTGTTTCACTTGGATCTAGGCATGTTGCTCAAAATACTTGCTCAGGCTGGCTGCAAAACTGCAATGCAAAGCTCTGGTTTAACTGCTTCCCCTTTGTGGTCTAGAGGTGTCAGTCTGGGAGTGGATTCCAGTAGTCCTACTGTTGGGAGGTTAGAGTCCCATCATAAGTACAGGACGCACCGTAGGCATCTTCACTTCCAAAGGAAATTGTGATTGCCTCCTGTTCAGGAGAGGAACTCTGTGTTGTCATGGCTCTGGAAAACATTATCTTGACCGATTGAATGTATGCAAAAGGTTGTATGGCATATTCTCTGAGTCTTTCTGCCAATGCAATGTCCCATATGTCTGTGATGTTGCTTCATCTAGATTTGGCCTGTTGGAAAGCCCTTTGGACTAAAATAGCCCCTTTCTGCTTCGCAGGAGTCGCAAGGCCAATTGGGTCATACAGTCCAGAGACTTGACGGAGTAACCTTCGCAGTGTCAGTGGGTCTGGTGTCTGAGTCCTCACTTGCACCAGCAGAAGATCATGGCCAAATCTCCTTTTTTTCCTCCTTTTTGAGAAATTTATGCCAACCATTACATAAAGCTTGTCCTCTTCTAAGGTGTAGGCAAGGCCAAGAGCTTTGTTGTCCTCCTCTATTAGTTGGTTTGGTAAGACCACGAACTTGAAGTTGTGCCCTCCTCCTTCTTGCAACAAACTCCTTCCTCCTACAGTTTCCTGTCTAGTAACTTTAAAAATAAGAGAGCCACAAAAGCACAAAGCACCTGCATTCACACCTTAATGGTCTTAAGATCAGTAGATCATCATACGTGAAAGCACCGTGGTCTGGTTTTGCAGATCCACGTAGTGGTGTGTTCCATTTGTTCATGGCAGTCAGAATTTTTATACAAAACGTCATCAGAGGTCAGAATTCCAACTCAGAAAGTCGGAGAAGCGTCGTCTACCCCAGCTTCAGGATCCATCACAGCTGCTGCTAACATCCACAAAATAACCTCATCTGACTTTCTTTTTCACAACTTATTTTATTCACATGAACTCAAACGCACACTTCTGTTGGCTTTTATCGTGAACAGCATACCTATGAATTAGTGTTGCTAACAGTTTTGCAGCACCTAATCCAACATCTGGAACGTTTCATTGTACGATTTTGAAGCTTGAACACGGTCAACTTGTGTATTACATCATTCCAAGTTCCGACTTCCAAGGAACGCATCATAATGTGGAGTGTGACCAGTAGGGGCGTAGGGGTCAGCAGTGGTCAAAGTAAGCTGAACTGAACTGAAATCAGTCTCCATGGATGGTGCCTGAGGAGCTTCAAGACGTGGTGAAGCCGGAAGCACAGAGTTGATTCAGGCGTTGATGTGGAAACCTCCACTCCACAACTCGGTTGGAGCAGCTCTCCCCACTGTTGTGACTGCAGAAACAGTTAACGCAGCAGGTCACCCCTACGAAGATGATCATTCCATTAAGATCTGACTTTTCTGGATATTAGCCCAAGTGTGTTGATAAACAGATGATTAGACCCTGAAATATAACCTGTTCAAACTGTACTGCAAACAAACAAACAACTACAACTTCTTATTTCTCTTCCAGTGACTCTCCTTTGTTGCCAGTTTTCCTTATTTCTGATTTGATTTTCTTGCGTTTTGATTGCGTTTCTGTATTCAGGTAGAACCTGCACTGATCAATCCTGAAGGACACGACTTCTCAATAAAGATGGACGAGTCTGAGGGCTAGACTTTAGCTACAGGAAGCAGAGAAAGTAGAACAAGCTGGAAACTGAGGCGAGACGCTTCAGTTTCACGTGTTGGCCTTATTTTCCAGTTGCAGACGTGAAGCTGGACTCAGTAACATAAGAGGAGTGAATGAAAAAGTTTTTCTGAAATTAACAGAGAAAGAAGCGAAGCTGGTTAAACAATGACCTGGATTCATCGCTGGTAGTCTGGTCGCTGCAGGGGATCACAGACATACGACCCTCACGATGAAATGAAACACAAGAGGAGGCGGAAATTAAATGATGAGGCTGACGGCAGCATGGAGTTTAATGCTGCTTTGTTTTTTGATGTAAACTTAGACCTGAGCAGAAGAAACTGCTGCTAACTGTGAAACCAAGTATGTGTTTTCACACTTCAGTTCAGCTGCTTCCTGTCGACTCAGGCTGAGGTTTGACAGTAAACAACTGAAAATGTGTTGATGTGAGGATCAGGTGTGGCTTCAGACCTGTGAGGGCGGGTTCAATTCAGGATTGAGACGTGGTTTTAGGGCTGACTAGGGATCAGGTTTTAGGTCCTGGCAATGCAGTGTTTCAGTCAAGGTCCCCACAAAGTAACAAACACAAGTTTGTCCGACTCTCTCTCTCTGTGCGAATGTGTGTTTAGATGTGCGTTTATGTGTGTGTTTGTGTATGTGTGTGTGTGTATGTGGTTTTCTTGTGTGTGTGTGTGTTTGTGTGTGTGTGTGTGTGTGTACGTGTGTTTAGTTGTGTGTACGTGTGTTTATTTGTGTGTGTGTGTGTGTGCGTGTATTTGTGTGTATTTGTTTGTGTGTGTGTATGTGTACGTGTGTTTATTTGTGTGTGTGTGTACGTGTCTTTATTTGTGTGTGTGTGTGCGTGTATTTGTGTGTATGTGTTTGTTTGCGTGTATCTGTTTGTTTGAGTGTGTGTGTGTGTGTGTGTGTGTGTACGTGTTTATTTGTGTGTGTGTTTGTGTATGTGTGTGTCCGTGTTTATTTGTGTGTGTGTGTACGTGTTTATTTGTGTGTGTGTTTGTGTGTGTGTGTACGTGTTTATTTGTGTGTGTTTGTGTGTGTGTTTGTGTTTATTTGTGTGTGTGTGTTTCTGTGTGTGTGTGTTTGTGTGTGCGTTTGTTTGTGTGTTTACATGTTTTTTGTGTGTGTGTGTATGTGTGTGTGTTTGTGTATGTGTGTGTACGTGTTTATTTGTGTGTTTGTGTGTGTGTGTTTATTTGTGTGTGTGTGTTTGTGTGTGTTTATTTGTGTGTGCGTGTGTTTATTTGTGCGTGTTTGTGTTTATTTGTGCGTGTTTGTGTTTGTTTGTGTGTGTTAGTTTTTATTTGTGTGTGTGTGTGATTGTGTGTGTCTGTGCGTGTGTGTGTCTATTTGTGCGTGTGTGCGTGTATGTGTGTATGTGCGTGTGTCTATTTGTGCGTGTATGTGTGTGTCTTACCAAACGCTGTAGGCGACATCTCCTGCATGATGGCTCTGTACTCCAAGTGATGACGACTCTGATTACTGGGACCTACACACACACACACACACACACACACACACACACACACACACACACACACACACACACACACGCGCGAGTCAGGCCTGAGAACATGGCTGAGCGTGAGGAGCCATCCGTGTGCGTTCATGCAAAGGTGTGTGTTACCTGGGGCGCAGGGCGACGGGGGTTTACTCAGGATGAGGGCAGCTCCTGCGGGGGACGGGGGCTTGTTGTTGGTTGACGGGGTTGACATGAGGTCAGAGTGGCAGGGGTCTGCATCTCGTTGCCGTGGTGACCTGGCGCTCCAGTCATCCAGCCCGCTGGAAGCCGCTGCCGTTGCCGAGCTGCAGGTGGCGCTGGCCTTGCGGGGCTGAAACAGAAAACAGGTTCATGTTTCCAGGTGTTTCTCTTGGATGGTCAGGTGACTGTCAGCTTTGTCGTCATTAGTGTTGGACCAACCCTTCAGGGTCCTGTCAGTGGGGGCTACAACATCTCCAGATTTTCATGACAGCTACACAATGTGAAGACTTGCTCTAAAAAGTGTCTGGATTCTCTAAAGACTATGATAACGAGTCAATAACACAAACATCTGGACTTTGGGGTCATTACTGGCATCACCACAACTGAAATGTATACATATGAAATCCTGGACAATGACTTCACATTAATGTGAAGAATGGTCAGCTTCCAAATGTGATGTTTAACACCTTTATAAAAACTAAAAAACAAATGCATGACATGATATAAAGTGTGTATCACTTCAGTGCTGCTCCTCAGCAGGCTCGCCACCTCTCACATCTGAAACTGGGTCTACTGAAGAGCTGGCCCCTCCCCCTAGCGTACCTGTCTGGCCTGCTTCTCCTGGTCCTGCAGCCACTGCAGGTAGGACTCCCTGGCCACCTGCTCCTCGATGGCTTCATTGGTGGCCTCCCAGTCTGTTGCTCTCTTCTTGTCCTCCAACATCTGCTGCTCAATCCATGACTCTTCTGACGTCTTGATGGCCGACTTCATCAGAGACTGGTCTGCATACTGGGAGGAGGAAGTTCGCCGTTAGTTAACAGACAAACACACACCGTTTGATGCCCACCAGACTGGAAGGTTATCGGGCAACGGTGAGTTTTGTCTAAGGTGGATCGATACACTGATGGAAGTGTTCCAAGTGTGTGTGTTGGTGGTTCTCGTACCCCGGGTTTGAAGGCAGGAAGCCCCAGTCCAACCCCGATCGTGGCTTTGTTGGGGTTCACCACTGAGTTGTAGTGGATGTTGCGGTGGTAGCTGACTCTGATTGGCTCGTCATTGTTCTGGTGGATGCCGTGGAACGTGTTGATCGGCTCTGTGAGAGGAGGGTGAGCGTGGTGAGGATGGTGGGATGTGATTGGCTGATGTTTAAAGCAGGTGGACCAGCTGACTTACCTGTGGTGTACTGGTACACCTCCACCGGTCTGTTGTACATTTCGGCCATGGCCTGCATCTCGATGTGGTTGCCATGGCAATTGTTTTTTCTCTTCCTGTTGATGTATGTGGTGAAGTCTTCTGTCACATAGTTGGAGAAGTAGTCGGCGTTCTTCATCTAAGAGCAGGAATACAGCCTTAGAGAGCAATCTGGCAGCTGATTGGCAGTGTGGAAGATTTAAAATATACCCTGTTTCAGGTGGGCGTGACTCACCAGGTAGTCCATACAGTGTTTCCGCACCACTTCATGCATGTCCTGGTCTCCATACACCTGATCAGCTGACACACAGACACCATTCAGATTAGAGGAGTTCAGCTTTGCTGTCGTTACTGTTGATCAGTAAAGAACATCTCAGAGTGTCAGAGCTGCACAGCCTCCGTGTTCACACTGACAAACATATTTCACCACCACAGGATTCCTACTCTTCTCAACGTTTGCCACAGACTCTGAAGAAGTCACAGCTCTGGCTCTGCTAGACTTCACCTCAGCCTTTAATAGAAATTTTATAACTCTGAAATATGATGGGAGTTTCAGTTTGTAAAGGTGAGTTAACATCAGAGGCTTCTAGTTTGTCAGGTGGGGTTCCACACAGATTTGCCACAGAGAGGAATAATTGAGGTCAGAATTCCCTCTTAGAGATAAGAGAAATTCAGTCATCCAGGAGAGACTTTGAGTAGAGCCACAGCCTCTCCAAATCCAGAGGAACCAGCCTCCCTGGGAAGGTGTTTCAGGCATGTCCAACCAGGAGGAGGCCTTGGGCCAACCCCAGATCGTGCTGGAGATGTTAGATCCCTGGGCTGGGCCTTGAAACAATACCTCGATACCACCCCAGAAGAGTTAGGTGGCCATGAGGACGGAGATCTAGGCCTCATTGTTTGGACCGCTTCTGCCTCAACCTGAATCCTGATAAGAAGAACTTAATGGGTGGATGAATTTATTTCTGTTCTACTAGTTTTCTTCGGTTCACTGATGATCAGTCTGCACATTACCCATAAGTTTTATGGGATGGACTCTGTAAATGTTTATATGAATCTTAAAGTTTTCTCCAATAATGGCATTAAGAAAAAGATTTTTGTAGAATATAAATTTTAAACCATCAGGGGTGAAGACACACACACGCTTCCTCTGCAGAAGGTGGCAATATGTAAATGAGCTTACTACAGTCCAAGTTCCAGCAAATCACATGATCTGTCACCACGGTGATTCTCAGAACCCCCGACAGCTTCCTTTTTCTCACTAATGCTTAGTGCTTTGCATGTTGAATGTGTGTGGTTGTGTGTGTGTAAGTGTGACACACACTCAGTGTGTCAGAACCAGAGGGAATCTCCCTGACACACAGAGAGCATCACATAGATCACCTGGGTCTAAACTGGAAACTGGCGGTCCTGACCCAGTACTGACACACGTATAAGCCAGATGTGGGACCAAAGAAACCTGCAGATGTGGGCCATGTTTGACCCAAACATTTTGGGCTGCTCCACACTGAGAACCAAAAACCCGGTCCAATCACAGGCTTTTCCACCAAAGTGGTTCCAATGCTAGTTCAGAACCACTTTTTTGTTCTGCACACGGTCGTTGTTTTTCAAGAAGGCGGCAGTGGTTCAAAGGCAGGACTAAAAACTGGGCCAAGACTGATGTGTCCTAACCCTAACCCATGCACTGACGACCGTACATACACTCAGAGTTCACTAAAAGGAGGTCTGAATCACACTGAAGTGACCCAGTGTTCTGTGGAGCCCGGTCCTCGCCTCCACCACATGGGCCAGAATTTGAGTCAGAGCATTGAAAGGATTTATTTGGACAGATGCAGCCAGCCTGGCTGGCTCTGGGCCAACGCTGGTTACTATTTTGGTGCAAGCTCATGTTCTGTATATTCATTTTCCTTTGGGGATTAATAACGTATTCTTGATTTGCTCCCTAATAAAAGCTTACAATTCGTACCATCTAATAATCGACTTGGGGCTGATTTAACCCTGGAACCTTCTGTTAAAGCACTTTAAGCCCTTTATACGAGACGAATAAATCTACATCTTTAAGGGGACAAGGTGAAGAAACTAAGAAAAACGGCGAGAACAGATGGAAAGAGGTGAGGAGACAAGGAGATGACTTTAGCAAACAAGGAGAAGTGAGGCAATGAGAGGCGAGGATGTGAGCTGGTTTGTGGGAACCTCAGATAGACTTCTGCAGAATTAGTAATGAACCACAAACGCAGGCAGGAAACCTCAACAGCCGCCTGATTGGTCAGCCAGGACACCGTTCTCAGAAAGAGGGGCGGTCTTTGTTCACACTGTGTGACATCGCTAACGTCGATAAAGTTTTATCTTCATTTCACAGTCTGAACCCGCCCCGACCAGCAGTAGCAAGGCATGCTGGGTACTGGGGCTCAGCAGCAGCTCCACACAAACACACAGAGCAGTAGTTGTACTACGGTCGGTACTACACTCGGGCAGTACTAGGGGCGATACTACACTCGGGCAGTACTACGGGCGGTACTACACTTGGGCAGCACTAGGGGCGGTACTACACTCGGGCAGTACTAGGGGCGGTACTACACTCGGGCAGTACTAGGGGCGGTACTACACTCGGGCAGTACTACGGGCGGTACTACACTCGGGCGGTACTACAGTCGGTACTACAGTCGGTACTACGGTGAATACTACAGTCGGTACTACGGGCGGTACTACGGGCGGTACTACAGTGAATACTACAGTCAGTACTACCGTGAATACTACAGTCGGTACTACAGACGGTACTGCGGTCGGTACTACAGTGAATACTACAGTCGGTACTACGGTCAATACTTCAGTGAATACTACAGTGAATACTACAGTTGGTACTACAGTCGGTACTACAGTCAATAATTCAGTGAATACTATTGTCGGTACTACACTCAATACTTCAGTGAATACTACAGTCGGTACTACACTCAATACTTCAGTGAATACTACAGTCGGTACTACAGTCAATACTTCAGTGAATACTACTGTCGGTACTACACTCAATACTTCAGTGAATACTACTGTCGGTACTACACTCAATACTACAGTGAATACTACAGTCGGTACTACGGTCAATACTTCAGTGAATACTACAGTGAATACTACAGTTGGTACTACAGTCGGTACTACAGTCAATAATTCAGTGAATACTATTGTCGGTACTACACTCAATACTTCAGTGAATACTACAGTCGGTACTACACTCAATACTTCAGTGAATACTACTGTCGGTACTACACTCAATACTTCAGTGAATACTACTGTCGGTACTACACTCAATACTTCAGTGAATACTACAGTCGGTACTACACTCAATACTTCAGTGAATACTACAGTCGGTACTACAGTCAGTACTACCGTGAATACTACAGTCGGTACTACAGACGGTACTGCGGTCGGTACTACAGTGAATACTACAGTTGGTACTACAGTCGGTACTACAGTCAATACTTCAGTGAATACTACTGTCGGTACTACACTCAATACTTCAGTGAATACTACAGTCGGTACTACACTCAATACTACAGTGAATACTACAGTCGGTACTACACTCAATACTACAGTGAATACTACAGTCGGTACTACAGTCAGTACTACCGTGAATACTACAGTCGGTAATACAGACGGTACTGCGGTCGGTACTACAGTGAATACTACAGTTGGTACTACAGTCGGTACTACAGTCAATACTTCAGTGAATACTACTGTCGGTACTACAGTCAATACTTCAGTGAATACTACAGTCGGTACTACAGTCAATACTTCAGTGAATACTACAGTCGGTACTACAGTCAATACTTCAGTGAATACTACAGTCGGTACTACAGTCAATACTTCAGTGAATACTACAGTCGGTACTACAGTCAATACTTCAGTGAATACTACAGTCGGTACTACAGTCAATACTTCAGTGAATACTACAGTCAGTACTACAGTCAATACTTCAGTGAATACTACAGTGAATACTACAGTCGGTACTACAGTCGGTACTACACTCAATACTTCAGTGAATACTACAGTCGGTACTACACTCAATACATCAGTGAATACTACAGTCAGTACTACAGTCAATACTTCAGTGAATACTACAATCGGTTCTACAGTCAATACTTCAGTGAATACTACAGTCAGTACTACAGTCAATACTTCAGTGAATACTACAGTCAGTACTACAGTCAATAATTCAGTGAATACTACAGTCGGTACTACAGTCGGTACTACAGTCAATACTTCAGTGAATACTATAGTCGGTACTACAGTCAATACTTCAGTGAATACTACAGTGAATACTACAGTCGGTACTACACTCAATACTTCAGTGAATACTACAGTCGGTACTACACTCAATACTTCAGTGAATACTACAGTCGGTACTACACTCAATACTTCAGTGAATACTACAGTCGGTACTACAGTCAGTACTACAGTCAATACTTCAGTGAATACTACAGTCGGTACTACAGTCAATACTTCAGTGAATACTACAGTCGGTACTACAGTCAATAATTCAGTGAATACTACAGTCGGTACTACACTCAATACTTCAGTGAATACTACAGTCGGTACTACACTCAATACTTCAGTGAATACTACAGTCGGTACTACAGTCAGTACTACAGTCAATACTTCAGTGAATACTACAGTCGGTACTACAGTCAATACTTCAGTGAATACTACAGTCGGTACTACAGTCAATAATTCAGTGAATACTACAGTCGGTACTACAGTCGGTACTACAGTCAATACTTCAGTGAATACTACAGTCGGTACTACAGTCAATACTTCAGTGAATACTACAGTCAGTACTACAGTCAATACTTCAGTGAATACTACAGTGAATACTACAGTCGGTACTACAGTCGGTACTACACTCAATACTTCAGTGAATACTACAGTCGGTACTACACTCAATACATCAGTGAATACTACAGTCAGTACTACAGTCAATACTTCAGTGAATTCTACAATCGGTTCTACAGTCAATACTTCAGTGAATACTACAGTCAGTACTACAGTCAATACTTCAGTGAATACTACAGTCGGTACTACAGTCGGTACTACACTCAATACTTCAGTGAATACTACAGTCGGTACTACACTCAATACTTCAGTGAATACTACAGTCGGTACTACACTCAATACTTCAGTGAATACTACAGTCGGTACTACACTCAATACTTCAGTGAATACTACAGTCGATACTACAGTCGGTACTACAGTCAATACTTCAGTGAATACTACAGTCAGTACTACAGTAAATACTTCAGTGAATACTACAGTCAGTACTACAGTCAATACTTCAGTGAATACTACAGTCGGTACTACAGTCAATACTTCAGTGAATACTACAGTCGGTACTACAGTCGGTGCTACAGTCAATACTTCAGTGAATACTACAGTCGGTGCTACAGTCAATACTTCAGTGAATACTACAGTCGGTACTACAGTCAATACTTCAATGAATACTACAGTCGGTACTAGAGTCAATACTTCAATGAATACTACAGTCGGTACTACAGTCAATACTTCAGTGAATACTACAGTCGGTACTACAGTCAATACTTCAGTGAATACTACAGTCGGTACTACAGTCAATACTTCAGTGAATACTACAGTCGGTACTACAGTCAATACTTCAGTGAATACTACAGTCAGTACAACAGTCAATACTTCAGTGAATACTACAGTCGGTACTACAGTCAATACTTCAGTGAATACTACAGTCGGTACTACAGTCAATACTTCAGTGAATACTACAGTCGGTACAACAGTCAATACTTCAGTGAATACTACAGTCGGTACTACAGTCAATACTTCAGTGAATACTGCAGTCGGTACTACAGTCAATACTTCAGTGAATACTGCAGTCGGTACTACAGTCAATACTTCAGTGAATACTACAGTCGGTACTACAGTCAATACTTCAGTGAATACTACAGTCGGTACTACAGTCAATACTTCAGTGAATACTACAGTCGGTACTACAGTCAATACTTCAGTGAATACTACAGTCGGTACTACAGTCAATACTTCAGTGAATACTACAGTCAGTACTACAGTCAATACTTCAGTGAATACTACAGTCAGTACTACAGTCAATACTTCAGTGAATACTACAGTCAGTACTACAGTCAAT
>CM026204.1:914765-944765 GCA_014839995.1 Xenentodon cancila | reverse complement strand
AGATGACATCAGAAGGTAAGTGAAATGATGATCTGCATCCATGAAAGAGTCTTTGAGGAGCTTCACTTTGTCAAGGAAACTGAGAAAATCATTGAAATGTTTAAGACAATGTTCCTCAAAGAAGGACTGGAAGGGACCTGCATATTTCTAAAATATCTTTGTTTCATACTGTCTGAATAGAAATTAAAGTCAAAGTAAATTCTAGAATCACTGCGTTTGTTTTTAATCTGCATTCCTTCCTCCCCATTCTCATGAGCGTCTGGGGGTGTCAAGCCACATGTTGGACTACCTTGTGCAGCAGGACTGGACATCCGAAACAGAAACACACACCTGCGGAGCTCAAACAGAAAGTGTTCAACTCAGTGTGAAGTGGGTTTTAACAAGTCAAGGCGCAGACGGCTGTTGGAGGTCTGAGGGTGATGCAGTGCAGCGACTCAGGTCTTCACGCAGACACAAACACAAGCAGGAGTCTGAACAGCTCATTTACGTGAAACGGCCTCTGAGAGGAGAACTAAGAAGCAACTTAGATGGATGGAAGTCCTTCACATGTCTGCATCCAAAACAGTCTTCAAAAACATGAGTAGCTCCACTCCTGCCACTGTTCATCATCAGCTTGCTTTGCGTTTTAATGTCCATAAATTATATAAACTAAAGACTCACTTCAGCATACCTAATGCTTGGATCACACACAGTCCCTGGAAGCATCCTGAGCGTCACATCGCTTTACTTGAATGAGGTGACATTCAACTTCAGACCAAGTGCCACCCATCCCACCTCTAGGTTGAATGTTATGCAGAACAAAGGAAAGCTGCAGTTCCTCGACGGGCCACTGGAGGCGGGCTGCAGTCAATCCCCGCTGACCTCCATGTTAAAATGTCCAAAGTTACAGGAGAAACAAACATATTTACAATCTGGTACAAAGACTATTTTGGTCTCTGTGGTTTGACTTCACATCCAAGAATACTCTGGGGGGGTTTCTTTGCATTACAGCAGGTGAATTTATAAAAGGCAATACATTCATTTCTAATATGAAGCACATCCTTTGGATTGACAACCAGCTCAGCCAATGGCTAGCCACTACCACTTACTAATCAGTTATCATTATGCTACATTGATAAGCAAAGTAATCAGCAATTTACAGCAGCCCAGCATCAGCTTAGATCCTGCTTAAATCCCTTCTACAGCACCGCAAACGCCAGCAGCGATTGTGAAACAGGCCACCACTGGGACAACCAGGTGGGAACTTCAATGTGTGTCAGCGTTTAGAGACCATCAACATGAGGAACAGGGACCATCTGCCCAGTGTGGATCACCAAAACAGCTGGAGAGTGGAGGTGGAATAAAGAGGGGCTCCCCAGAGTGTCCTCATACCTCCATCTGTGTGTGAAAGTGTGTGTAAATGCTCGGCTGGTCTGTTCCCGTCTAGTGTCATCATTCCTTCATGTTTCTGCTCGGGGGGACATTGCTCTCCAGCGTCCGGTTAATCTAAGTTTCACTGAGTGGGTGTGGCTTTCAGCTTTGTGTTTGTTTCAGGGAGAAGTGACAGAAACTTACACTTAATTATAGACAGTTTCAAATAAAATGATTGAGAAGTACAAATTCCTCCCATCTTCCAGTGCTCATAAAAACTCAGCATGTCTTCTATGGATGCATTCCAGAGTGAGTGGGTTTCTGACACGCAGAGTGAAACTGCTCCATTGTTGTTGTAACACAACGCTGTTCTGTGTGTGTTTGGGCTGAAGCTGGTTCATTACATAACAACAGGAAGACAGGTGTGAGCTTACAGGTAGCCACACACACCCCTGAGGTCAGCGTGATGACATAACGTAACATAAACGTTACATAAAGCTGTTTTCTGAAACACAACCTGGACTCACTGAATGAACCTCTGTGTGCCTTCAAGAAACACACACACACACACACACACACACACACACACACACACACACACACACACACACACATCTCACCATTTATTGGACCAAGATTGAGGTTCCTTTTTAATTCAGTTCAATTCAAAAACATTCTAATAACCCCTGGAGGGAAATTAATTAAACACTAAATGTGTTCATTCCTTTCCAACAGAACAGTTCTGGGTTTGTTTGTATCAGTGACGTCTTCAGGATGTTCTAGCGCCCCCATGTGGAACCGTTTCTGAGCTGTGGGTATTTGTAGGAGGACGCATCTCAAGAACATTGACGGATCTGGATGATTGACACCTCTGTGGAATCTACACAGCCAATATGATCAACAGATTCACAATTCACAAATCCACGTTGCTTCAGGAATTATTTAATCAGAACAAGGAAAGACAGCCGCCTCAGTATTACCTGCTTTTTGGTCCATTTGGTACCATGGATCAGACTGAGTTGGTCGGAAGCTGAACATTTACATTGGTCAACTTCTTCCATCTCTGAGTAACTGAAGATGAGAGCCAAGACTTCTGTGGAGTACCTGACTTGCCTTCTTCAAACTTTACATCTTAAATGAGTTACAGTCACTCCAGAGAACATAAACCCTGACCTCCTCTGAAGAAGGACCAACTGCATTTCCTGCTGGAATGATCAGATACTAAAAACAAGTTCAGAGCTCCTCTACACACTGCAAGTCTCAGAAACAAGCTCTGAACAGACTCTCATCCTGGTTCTTCCTGATCTTCCAACATCATCCAAGCACAAGCCTTGAGTACATCCACTTTGACAAAAAAACAAAAGGGGTCTCTCTTCAGGTTTATTTTATTTTGTTAGGTAATTTTTCTAACACGGTCTATGACTGGGTCCTGAGTGCTAATTTCACGCTCTCTCATGTGTAAATGTGTGCTGGACCGTGCACCAACCTGAAACTCCTCGAATCAATGTTGAGATTTGCTGCACAGGCCCAGAAAATCCCCTGAAACTAATCCAAACAGTCTGAGTTTCATGTCTGCTGTATCAGTTTCCCTCTGACACAAAGGAGCTTCACTACTGTAATGAGGAGTCTAACAAATACACTGTAAACATCCTTGCAGACAACGGAAATCCCAGAACATTGTGAGAGAAGCCCAGCTCACTGTTAAAAAAGTCTAAAAACAAAACAACAACCTGCTGTGTCTCAACTTGATTACTATATTTCATATTTTAAATCAAAATCTTTGTCGCGATGAGGATTTCCTGTGTTAATTTTGCGCTTAAGACTTTTTTTTTTTATGAGCGCCACAAAACCTGTTTCTGAAATGTCAGTTCCTCAGCAGCCCGCCGCTGACACTTGGTGGCGAGCAGAGGAACTGCAGGGCCTCACCTGAGCAGCGTGCACATGTGTGTGTGTGCGCCAGACTCACCCACAGCTCTAAACAGACAAGCTCCATCCTCCTTCATCTTCTTAATGACGAATCCTTTCTTCTCCCTCAGGGCTTTTTCAAACCAGTGCTCCTGCTGAAAACACACACACACACACACACACACACACACACACACACACACACACACACACACACACACACCACACACACACACACACACACACACCACACACACACACACACACACACACACACACACACAGTCAGATGTGTTCAACCAAAAACATAAAGAGGTTTTTGGTCCAGACAGAACATTCACTCAAGCTGCGTCTCTATCTGGTCCACTGAGAAAATTGTAAACATGAGACCAAGTGCATGCTTGAGATGGTTTTTTTCTGAGACAAAAGCTCAAATAGCTCAGAAATTGCTCTCCACATCTTGACCAAACTCTTCGTAAAACAGCTGTCGTTCTCCTCCACTCCCTCTCACTACTCAAACCTGCTGGTGGTCAGCGTACCTTTACCATAATATCTAGTGTACCACACCACACCACACCACACCAGACCAGACCACCAGAAAGCATGAATGTTTTGAATTTCACCATCCTTTTCGGAGTAACGGTACGGAGAAACTCATGTGACTTCAGAACTGGGGCCTTTTCATGCAGTTCCTGGAGTTAATGTTAAAACTGTGAGTTTTAATGCACCAGAAGCTGATGTGACAACTGCTTTTAACCTGTCACCTGCCACGCTGCCACCCCTCCCCCGTGTGATGGCTGGCTCCAAGACATTAAACTGGCTCCAACTAGTCTAGATTTGTTACTCCGACAGTGATAACATGTACTCTGGATTGTATAATGTTCTGGAGAAGAAGAAGCTGGATACGCCTCATTGAACAAAAGTCAAGTACAAACACAGACTTTACTGAGCTCCTGGTGAACTTCAATGAAGCACAACAGATAATTAAATGCATCACCTGCTTCACTATAAAAGACCTACTCCCTTACAGCGCTGTCGATGGCGAAGGCCGTCGACGACAATAGCCGTCGATAACGAAGGCCGTCGATGGCGAAGGCTGTCTATAACGAAGGCTGTCTATGGCGAAGGCCGTCGATAACGAAGGCCGTCGATAACGAAGGCCGTCGATAACGAAGGCCGCCGACGACAAAAGCCGTCGATGGCGAAGGCCTTCGATGGCGAAAGCCGCCGACGACAAAAGCCGTCGATAACGAAGGCCGTCGATGGCGAAGGCCGCCGACGACAAAAGCCGTCGATAACGAAGGCCGTCGATGGCGAAGGCCGCCGATGGCGAAGGCCGCCGATGACAAATGCCGTTGATGGCGAAGGCCGTCGATGGCGAAGGCTGTCTATAACGAAGGCTGTCTATGGCGAAGGCCGTCGATAACGAAGGCTGTCGATAACGAAGGCTGTCGATGGCGAAGGCCGCCGACGACAAAAGCCGTCGATGGCGAAGGCCGCCGACGACAAAAGCCGTTGATAACGAAGGCCGTCGATGGCGAAAGCCGTCGATGGCGAAGGCCGTCGATGGCGAAGGCCGCCGATGACAAAAGCCGTCGATGGCAAAGGCCGTCGATGGCAAAGGCCGTCGATGGCGAAGGCCGCCGATGACAAAAGCCGTCGATGGCGAAGGCCGTCTATAACGAAGGCCGTCGATAGCGAAGGCCGTCGATGGCGAAGGCCGTCGATGGCGAAGGCCGTCGATGGCGAAGGCCGTCGATAGCGAAGGCCGTCGATAGCGAAGGCCGTCGATAGCGAAGGCCGTCAATTTACACTACAGAAAGCTGAGCCAAAATATGTGGTACCATTGGATCATTTCTTTACCCAGAACAGATTTCAGTTAATTTTTGATTATGCAACCTTAGTATGACTACAGGTGTTTCCTTCAGTTGTTGCTGAATTAAGTTCCAATAAACTACGGCATTAATGCAATAGCACTAATTTCAATAACACACCAAAGCGTTTACGAGAAACAAACACTAAATGTGACAGTCAATCCCAAACACCTGGAGCACTGCAGCTGGATCTAGTAGTGAAAACGGAAACTCTGTCGACTAGAACATCTCATTTATTGGACCGAGACTGATTTTTCTGTCGTTGTTCATGTCACACGTGGACATCATAGCAAAGAAAACCAATGATGGAAGAGGAAGCGAGAGCGAGGGACTATAGAGACCGAAGGAGTAATCCTGGACCGCATTGTTAAACTGAGTCCACCTTCATACATGTAGGGGACTCAGAGCTAAAACTGACCATAGGTCCTTTGTGCTGCTTAAGGCCAGTCTGCTGTCCCTGAGTGGGGATGCTGCCTCTGGTCCGGAGGTGTTAATGGTGTCTTTCTTCACTTGGAGACGTGACGACCTCCACACAAACACCATACTGTGATTCCATTGGCTGATTGATGCAGTCAGCATCGACGCCCACACAGAAGAAGAGAGGCTCACCCTCATGTTCAAAACAGACGTATCAGTTACTGGAGCTTGGAGGCAAAACACGGACCCTCTTATTGGCTCCACTGAGCTGTCAATCAAACTGAGGAAGAAACACAGTTGCATCTGAGTTTCATCAAAGAATAAGTAGAAGATCAGGCTCATTTTAAATTATACAGTATCAACAGATAATTGTTTTCAGTGGTGTGATTGTGTTTTCTAACTGAACTGGATGGGCTGGATTGTTTCCATGGTAATGACACTGTTTCTACTGGCATGAAAGGGTTCAGAGATCTGCAAAGCCTTCATTGATGCCTTTGTTGGGTTTGAACCTTCCAGTGAAATGTCAAGAGGTCTGCTGTGAAAGCAGATTAGACACTACCTGACATTCCTCTGTTAACATGAAGAACATTAACCCGCATGTTTCAGCTTCTCACATGTAAGGATGAGCCGCTTTCCTTCATCACATGTCAAGTTCATGACAGACAGTTCCAGTTGTCACTGAATGACAAATACATCCACTCATCTGACGAGGCTGTGCTGCTGGAGATCACTACTTTAGCAGATAAAAGAAATGATTCACCAGACAATCAAAAAGGAGATGAATGATTAGTCTGTAACTGTTGTGTGTGTCGCTACCTGAAATGTAATAGGTTAAACACAGGTAACACTACACCTGAGGGCTGAGGACCAATGAGAACAGAGACACGATTAAGAGATCTTCAGTAGACACAGTAGTAACGCACTGAGTGATTAATGAATTAATCAGGCTGAATATTGACCATTTTTTTCACAATCAGCATCAGCCATCACTTGAGGGTTTCTGACTGACCATGTCTGACTGCAGGCAGATCTGCGGCAGCCCAGCATCATAAACACGATACTGCCCCTTCTTTTATTTATACCATTCAGTTTTACAATGATCCTAATATTTAGTTGTTCAAGTTCAGCACATTTATGCATCATTTGTAATCATAAACTCATATGTCTTATTAAAAAGGAGCAGAATATCAGGGTAACTAATTGGGGCTTGAAATAGCGCTCTTTGGGAATCGGCCATGTTGGTAGCTACATGTGGTTGTGTACATGAGGGATAGAGGGGAGCTACACGACGCTCCGTCCCTCTATCCTTTTGCACTATTTCTATTTTGTTGCATAAACTGAACATGCAATTGTGGTTAGATATGAAAGATGGGCAAAAAAAATGAATACTGCGATATATTTTATTAAAAGCAATAAGTGACGCAAATTATAAGTTACTATAATGTAAATAAATGACTAAATTAATTACATTTAAAAATAGCTTAACAGCACCCTTAACATAAGTATGCAGTTGTGCAATATTAATGCAATTCAAATAACATATTTAAAGATAGGATATAAAATAAGAACATGATTAAATGGAAAAATTTCCAGCTGCAAATATGATGTACATAAATGAAATCTGTACAAAATATATGACCTCTTTAAAAGAGATAAACCTTCTTACAACACCAATAATAGAGGAGGCCTGTTGTTCATATGTGATCAACTTCTGCGGAGAAGTTACGATTCGCTTCGTAGGCCAAGCACAGCGCCAACGATGTCTGAGCTTTGTAGAGCGCCACTGACCTCCACTCTGGACCGGAACCACGGGACTTCCAGCCAGTGTTGCACCTTTTCCAGACAACTCACCCTAATCCTACCCACCCGCGAGGTCACATGGTTCGACTCTAGGAGGTCAGTGGAGCTCATTCTGCAGCTTGGTACTCGTGGATGGTTCTGCTTCACTGTTTGAGTCGCTCTATAATTACACCACCAAGCGCTAGGCGGCGGTGTAGGTTTTTCTTCTGCACCACCGTCGTGCAAAGTGTTGAGTTTCCTTTCTTTGACTTCCTGAATGTAGCTCAGACACAGCAGATAAAATATATTTTACACACGCTGGAGCTTTTAAATGTCGTGCATCAGTCGCTTTTATAGATGTTGTAGCAAACTATTGTTGTACACAACTTGAAAACGACGAATCAATCAATCTTTATTTATATAGCACCTTTTAAACAATAAAATGCATCACAAAGTGCTTAACAGTAAAAACAAAATGAACCCCAACCATCCACCCACATCTCTTCACCACCAACCATAAACCCATCAATGAGAAAACACAAAGATTAAAAGAAATGACAACATGGAAACACAGCTGGGCACCAAAGAACCAATGAGGAAACACTATGAAGAGAAAAACAAAGAACAGGTCTACCAACCAAAGTCAACCACCATTTGGTATTTGAAAATCCTGCACCACGTGCAAAAATATATCAGAATAAATTAATACACAGGTAAACACCCCAGCCCTACCGGAGACTTGTACCCTACAGGGTTACCATAACCCCTAACTCTAACCCCTAACCTTTGTACCCTACCGGCACCTTGTACCCTACAGGGTTACCATAACCCCTGACCCTTGCACCCTACCAGGCACTTGTACCCTACAGGGTTACCCTAACCCCTAACCCTTGTACCCTGCCAGACCCTTGTTTCCTACAGGGTTACCCTAATCCCTAACTCTAACCCCTAACCCTTGTACCCTACCAGGCCCTTGCACCCTACAGGGTTACCCTAACCCCTAACCCTTGTAACCTACCAGACCATTGTACACTACAGGGTTACCATAACCCCTAACCCATGCACCCTACCAGGCACTTGTACTCTACCAGCCCCTTGTACCCTACAGGGTTACCATAACCCCTAACCCTTGCACCCTACCAGGCACTTGTACCCTACAGGGTTACCCTAACCCCTAACCCTTGTAACCTACCACACCATTGTACCCTACAGGGTTACCATAACCCCTAACCCTTGCACCCTATCGGCACCTTGTACCCTACCGGCCCCTTGTACCCTACAGGGTTACCATAACCCCTAACTCTTGCACCCTACCAGGCACTTGTACCCTACAGGGTTACCCTAACCCCTAACCTTTGTACCCTACCGGACCCTTGTACCCTACAGGGTTACCCTAATCCGTAGCTCTAACCCCTAACTCTTGTACCCTACCAGACCCTTGTACCCTACCGGGTTACCCTAATCCGTAGCTCTAACCCCTAACCCTAGTACCCTACCGGCCCCTTGTACCCTACAGGGTTACCCTAATACGTAGCTCTAACCCCTAACCCTAACCCTTGTGCCCTACCGGCACCTTGTACCCTACCAGCCCCTTGTACCCTACAGGGTTACCATAACCCCTAACCCTTGCACCCTACCAGGCCCTTGTACCCTACAGGGTTACCCTAACCCCTAACCCTTGTACCCTACCGGACCCTTGTATCCTACAGGGTTACCCTAATCCCTAACTGTAACCCCTAACCTGAGTACCCTACCGGCCCCTTGTACCCTACAGGGTTACCCTAATCCGTAGCTCTAACCACTAACCCTTCTCCCCTACCAGACCCTTGTACCCTACCGGACCCTTGTACCCTACTGGGTTGCCCCAATCTGTAGCTCTAACCCCTAACCCTAACCCTAGTACCCTACCAGCCCCTTGTACCCTACAGGGTTACCCTAATCCGTAGCTCCAACCCCTAACCCTAACTCTTGTACCCTACCAGACCCTTGTACCCTACCGGACCCATGTAGCCTACAGGGTTACCCTAATCAGTAGCTCTAACCCCTAACCCTAACATTAACCTTTGTACCCTACCGGACCCTTGTACCCTAGCGGACCCTTCAGTGTTCGGGGTAAATAACGCTGGTAACTCTTTACAGTTTTCTTTATTCAGTGTTGTGGGTTAAAATCTGCTCGGAAATTGATACTCCCAGCGTGCTTCTGGTCAAACCTCTGCTTACTTTTTTACTGATACTGAGGTTAACAACACTTCCTGTCCCAACCAGTCCGGACTCTGAGTCTGGTTCTCGAGTCTAACCTTTAACCCTCCACTTATGCGCCGTCGCCGTTGCCATGGCTACCTCACGCTCGGTGAAAGCGGGTCAGACGTTGACGTGATCGCAGTCTGATATTAACACCGTAATAGTTACACAGTAATTAAAAGGATTTTCACCACAGCAGGACAACTCAGAACTGGAGCACTCCTGCAGAACAGAACTGCACCCCTCCTTTAAGCACACGGTGGTGAAGGCAGAACTTTAGAGCCGTCACAGCTTCCACACATCCCCGCTGTAGCCACATTAGCTGCGCCGTTAGCAGCCCGCTAACCCGGTCCTACCTGCTCCACGGTGGCCGGGTCCATGGACTGCAGCCGGGCGGCGTTCTCGTACTCATCTTCGCTATTGTTTCCGGCTCCTTCTTCCGTATCCTGGCTGGAGCCCACACTTCCCGGACCGGTCACCCCGGGCTGGCCTCCGCCGGCCAGAGCCGCCACCACCCCGCCAGAGCAGGTGCCTGCCTGCCGCCGTCTCTTGCTCAGCCCGGGCCCGGAGCAGCAGCTGCCCATGCCTCCGCCGCATCCCACAACGCCGGCCGATACGACAATCTCCCCGCGGGACCCGGCGACCATTCCGCCGCTGCTGTCCCGACCGTCGACCGGCCCCACCGGTGAAACGGAACCAACAGGCGGCGGAGAGGCCTGCTGCGGCCGGGAGCTCGCCTCGATGCTCCGCCTGTCGTCCCTGGAGGAGGGCGGAGCGGTCTGGTAGGACCACGGCGGAGGTGAAGCCCTTGGTCGGGCACCGGCTCGACCTGCGTGCGGGTGCGGGTGTTGGTGAGGGTCGGAGCCGCTCCGACGGTCGCTGTCATCAGCGTGGTCTGAGACCCCGACCCCGGAGCTGGGCTTCTTCTTCGGGAGAATCGTCATGGTGGAGTGTGTGCGGGAGCAGGGAGGGGGTCAGAGGGTGACGAGTCCTCCGGTTTTCAATCAAATGTGTCGGTCCTTTCAACCTCCAGCCTGGCCGTTGGGCTCCAAATGCCGACCTAAGGCCCTTAACGACCCGTAGCGGACGACAGAAGCGACGGCGCGGCTTCTACTCGACGGTTCGCTTGAACAAAAACAAAAAGCGTCTTCTCCCCAAAACATCAACACAGCCTGACGGCGCCGACGTCACTTCCTGGTTGCGACGGCGTAGGTGACGTCAGGCCGTTAAGCTAACCTTTGACACAAAAACGCTCAATTACACAAAAGTCATTTTCTTTCCTATTTCTCGGAATTTAAAAACAACTGAGGATTCTGAAGTAGCGGTCATTTAAAAAATGATTTATTTTATCAGTGCAAATATTTAAACATTTCTTTGGACCCAAACAAACGTAGGGAGCAAAACTTAATTTAAAGTTAAACTTTATTATTTGCAGCTGTAACAGCTTCAACTCTGCCGGGAAGGTTGTCCACTAGGTTTAGGAGTGTTTATGGGAATTTCAGACCATTCTTCCAGAAGAGTATTTGTGAGGTCACACTGATGTTGGACCAGAAGGTCTGGCTCTCAGTCTCTGCTCTGTTCATCCCAAAGATGTTCTGTCGGGTTGAGGTCTGGACTCTGTGCAGGACAGTCAAGTTTATCCACACCAGACTCTGTCATCCAGGTCTTCATGGACCTGCTTTGTGCACTGGTGCAGAGTCATGTTGGAAGAGGAAGGGACCAGATCCAAACTGTTCCCACAAAGTTGGGAGCTGGAATTGTCCAGAAGTTCTTGGTCTGCTGAATCATTCAGAGTTGCTTTCACTGGAACTAAGGAGCCAAATTAGTTAATCAAGCTCATCTGATAAACTCTTAAATACTTTGGAATCAGTAAAGGGTACTTGTTTTTTTTAACACTGCTTCTGTATTATTGTCTTGATTTTTGTTGAATAAATTATATGAAATAATGGCATGGGAGAATGTATCACGTGTTGTTGTCCACCCAAAATTTATTTATTTAATTTTAAGATCTGTAAGGACAATTATACTTTAATATTATCTTTAAACAGAAACATTTAAAATGAATAAAGGGTGTGTTTTCTTTTTTCAAATGACTGAGCTACTGTTCTGTATGCAGCCTTTAAACCCATATTCACACAGTTATCCAGTGAAAATGCCAAAATAATTCGGTGTAAACCCTCCACATATGAGTGGGAGTGCACACTCGGCCCGTTTTAACACTACAACAGCGCAGCTCTAGTGGCAGCCTGTTGTAGCTGTCAAACTGGACCCGTCTTCATGCCTGCTTGAGATCTTCTACTGAGCTTTCACCATTCAAACTTTGACTTGTGCAACATGTTTCCATGCTGGTTTTGATGCCATTCTGCCTGGATGATTTTACTGGTAATTCTAGTAAGTTTGAGGATTTTTTTTATGATGAGTATCCAAAACAACAAACAGTTGTTTACACGTGGAAGCAGCAGATCAGCTTTCCAAAGACAAGATTGATTAGAAAAAACAAGTTGAAGAGGAGAGCTCAAGGATGTGGAACAGGAGGTAAATGAAGAACAAAAAAGAAGGACTTTTAATGTATGTTTTCCCCCTTCGGTCATTATGAGGAGTATGAAATCTTTGAGAGGAAGTTGGATGAGCTTGTAGCTGATAGGAGACAAGACGCTTTTTATTTTTCAAAATGTGCCTACAGCAGCGTGTTTTGGACTCCAGCATCTCCACATGATCCAGTTGGACTAAAGACTTCAAACCAGCAGAAGTGAGTCAAGAGAGCAGCAGTGGTCAACAGATGGTTTAATCCTGGACATGAGGCTGAAGCTGCGCCTCTGCATCCCAGATGTTCAACAGCTGGATGAAAATTTCCCTCTTCGAGAGTCCATTTGTGCTACCTGCTGATGCTGCATGTGATGTCATCACTGTAGTTGTTGTCAGGCAACAAACACAACACTCACAACACTTTCAACCACACCTACTTCTCACTCATGTTTGTTTAATTAATCTTTTATATATATATATATTATATAATCTTTTATATATTTAATCTGTTATATTGAGGAGCTGCATCCAGCTGTTGCAGAACGGCGTTTGTTCGTACAGGAAGTTGTAATGTTGGTGATTTTTATGACCAACAAGACAGAAACCACAACCAGACTGTGAAGTGATAAAGTGTTTTTATTTAAGCTTACAATCCCTCACAGACCCCCCCCATACACACACACACACACACACACACACACACACACACACACACAGATACATACACACACACACACACACACACACACACACACACAGATACATACACACACACACACACACAACACACACACACAGATACATACACACACACACACACACACACAGATACATACACACACACACACACACACACACACACACACAGATACATACACACACACACACACACACACAGATACATACACACACACAACACACACACACACACACACAGATACATACACACACAACACACACACACACACACACACACACACAGATACATACACACACACACACACACACAGATACATACACACACACACACACACACACAGATACACACACACACACACACACACAGATACACACACACACACACACACACATTTACAGCTGGTGCTTAGTACTGAATAAGTAACAATATTAATATAAGTAACTTTTCAAATATAGAGTGAATCACTGGTACAAAATCCCCTGGACATTACAGTGGCGCTCAGAGTGAAGCGCTGACATGTGTCCGTGTTCCTGACACCAGAGGGCGCTACCAACACCACTGAAGGTCTCAAGGTTCCTGTTGAATCAAAATGTGCTTTTAAAGCTCCTCTGTAAAGTTTCTGAAGAGCATTTTTCTGAGTGCATGAGGAAACAGTTGTCTGAAGGTCTGAATGATTTAACCTGCAAACTGTGAATCCAAAATGACAAACAAAGGAACAATTCAGCATCAGTGAACATGCAGGATTTTTCTTCAAGTCTCCCTTATTGTGCAGTTACAATGTTAATTCATATTTCTCTGGGTCTTGGAGTGTGAGACAATTGGAGGATGTTTTGGTCTGAACCGAATCTGGTCTATGGGGGATGAAGCGAACCCCCACATGGGAGCAGATGCTTGGGTGGAGCTGATCTGAGATTGGTGTTTAAAGGACCAACATGCTGATCGAATTCATGCTTGTTTTAGCAGAAATTCATTGCGGAAAAATAAATTACTGGAACTCCTGGTATAATCTCAAAATCAGATGACCTGAAAACTGGGTACATGCTAATTTAACTTAATTCTGAACATTTAAACGAGACTAACATCATCATATGAGCCCCTTAAAGTCAACAAACCTTTCATGTCAAATTGAATTATTTTATGAGATGAAATCTGATCAAAGAATCTGAGCTCAACTCTTAGATCAAGTTTCTCCGATCAAAATCCACCTCTAGCCAATCACCAGCAGCCCCACTGGCCACATGACCCTGACACCTGTCTGCTCCCGATACCGCCGTCTTTATTCCCATAGTTCCTGTCCTTTATCCCAGATTCACAGCTGGAAATGTAAATTAATGTAAACTAATGTAAATTAGTACACAGGAGCGTAAATTGCTGGTTGCTGGTCTGGAGCATTCAAGTCCGTGTTAAGACAATGCCAAGAGTGAATGACATCAGCAATGATCTTTGAGAGGCAACTGATGTTGCACATCAGTCTGGAATGGGGTCTAGAACATTTTCCAAATTATTTGGAGTTAAATGCTTAACTTTGAGAAAGATTATTTACAAGTAGAAAACATTGCGGACAGTTAATCTTCCAGGTGTGAATGTACCAGTAAATGTACTCCATAGTTAGCCCAGGCAATGCTTATCAATGCTCATAAAAGTACCAAAACAATCAAACAAAACCCCTAAGAGGTACATAGCGAAGCCCACAGACCTCCCTGAACATGTTCAATATTTAAGACAGCATGATCAGAAGAAGACTGAACCAGGATGGTTTGTTTCAGAAGAAGTTTTCAGAAGAAAACGTCTTTTGTATTAAAAGAACCTGGAAGCAGGACTGAGGTTCAAAAAACTGCATCTGAACGAACCAGCAGACGTCTGAAACAACGTCCTCTGGACAGATGAGAGTGGAGATGTTTGGTCTTTCAGCTGCTCTGCTCCTCGACTCTGGAACTCACTACGAACATCACTTCATTTCTACTCTTTAAATCCACTCAAAACCCTCGTTTCAGACTGTGTTTCTCTCTGAACACAGCTGCATCGTCTAATTTTACCGTTTTTTATTGATCATGGCTTTATTAATGGTATAGTATGGTATTTTATGGCTTTGTGGTTTTATTGTTTGTTTTTATTTTATGTGCAGTGTCCTTGAGTGCTAGAAGAGTGTCCATAAATAAAATATATTATTATTAATGTCCAGAACCATGTTTGGAGAAAATCAAACATTTCAGCAGAAACTCCGCAGACCCACCGTCACGAATGGTGGTGGAGGGATGACGGTCTGGACCTGGACACCTCTGGACCAAAAACTCTTATGTAGACCAGAATCTTCTAGAGACTAATGTGATGACATCTAACTGACAGATGAGGATTGACTGAAACTGGGTCATGTGACAGGAAATGATCCCAAACACAGCAGCAAACCTACTTGTTTAGCGTTTGTTTGTTGTTCATTCATTCAGTTTGGCCCTGAATACGGCTCAAAGCTGAGCTTTAACGTTTCAAGGTGATGTGATGAGGAAACACATTTCTGACATTTATGTGTAAATTAAAATGACTCTTGTCATCATTTTGGAGCCAACAGTTTGCAGGTTTTCACACAGGCCTGATTTTAGGAAAACAGTCTGAAACGTCTGAGTGCAAAGGCATGCAACAGCGAACCCGGAGGATGGAGGGATGAGACAAACCACGCTGCAGCGACGGTGTCGGAACAGCGAATGTCACAGTGATGGGTTCATGCCGTTGTGTCAAGAGGCGTCACTTCCAGAACGATTAAAGGTCTCATATTCTCACTCTTCTTGTGAATCTAATATAAAAATTTAGTTAAGTTGAACTTAAAAATAAAATAAAAAAACAGGAAATTGTGATCATCATCTTCCAAATTCAAAAAAGAACAAAAAAACTTTCAACATGAACATCTATGCTGTTCAGTATGAACTCCAGCAAACATCGCTAATTCTAGTTAACATCCGCTAACTCAAGCTAACTACCGCTAACTCAAGCTAACATTGCTAAGTCACGCTAACACCAGCTAAGTCAAGCTAACACCTTGTATAACCTGCTAACTCAAGCTAACTAAAGCTAACTAAAGCTAACACCAGCTAACTCATGCTAACACCTTGTAACACCTGCTAACACCAGCTAACTCAAGCTAACACCAGCTAACTCATGCTAACTCAACCTAACACCAGCTAGGTCAAGCTAACACCTGCTAACACCAGCTAACTCATGCTAACTCATGCTAACACCAGCTAACGCAAGCTAACTACCGCTACCTCAAGCTAACATTGCTAAGTCACGCTAACACCAGCTAAGTCAAGCTAACACCAGCTAACTCATGCTACCTCATGCTACCTCATCCTAACTCATGCTAACTCATGCTAACTCAAGCTAAAACATGCTAACTTATGCTAACTCATGCTAACTCATGCCAACTCATGCTAACTCATGCTAACTTATGCTAACTTATGCTAACTTATGCTAAGTAATGCTAACTCATGCTAACACCTGCTAACTCAAGCTAACTTATGCTAACTTATGCTAACTTATGCTAACTTATGCTAACTCATGCTAACACCAGCTAACTCGTGCTAACACTTGCTACACCTTGTAACACCTTGTAACTCGTGCTAACTCGTGCTAACTCGTGCTAACTTGTGCTAACTTATTCTAAAACCAGCTAACTCATGCTAACTCGTGCTAACACCAGCTAACTCGTGCTAACACTTGCTACACCTTGTAACACCTTGTAACACGTGCTAACTCGTGCTAACTTATTCTAACACCAGCTAACTCATGCTAACTCGTGCTAAGTCATGCTAACTTATGCTAACTCATGCTAACACCAGCTAACTCAAGCTAACTACCGCTACCTCAAGCTAACATTGCTAAGTCACGCTAACAACAGCTAACTCGTGCTAACACCAGCTAACTCGTGCTAACTCGTGCTAACGCCTGCTAACTTGTGCTAACTCATGCTAACGCCTGCTAACTTGTGTTAACTCATGCTAACTCAAGCTAACACTAGCTAACTCATGCTAACACCAGCTAACTCAAGCTAACTACCGCTACCTCAAGCTAACATTGCTAAGTCACGCTAACAACAGCTAACTTATGCTAAGTCATGCTAACTCAAGCTAAAACATGCTAACTTATGCTAGCTCATGCTAACTCATGCTAACATATGCCAACTCATGCTAACACCAGCTAACTCGTGCTAAGTCATGCTAACTTATGCTAACACCTTGTAACACCTGCTAACTCAAGCTAACTCAAGCTAACTTATGCTAACTCATGGTAACACCAGCTAACTCGTGCTAACTCATGCTAACGCCTGCTAACTTATGCTAATTCATGCTAACACCAGCTAACTCAAGCTAACTACCGCTACCTCAAGCTAACATTGCTAAGTTACGCTAACACCAGCTAACTCAAGCTAACTCATGCTAACACAAGCTAACACCAGCTAACTCGTGCTAACACCAGCTAACTCGTGCTAACACCTGCTAACTAGAGCTAACTTATGCTAACTTATGCTAACACTTGCTAACGCCTGCTAACTTGTGCTAACTCATGCTAACTCAAGCTAACTCGTGCTAACACCAGCTAACTCAAGCTAACTACCGCTACCTCAAGCTAACATTGCTAAGTCACGCTAACAACAGCTAAGTTATGCTAAGTCATGCTAACTCAAGCTAAAACATGCTAACTTATGCTAGCTCATGCTAACTCATGCTAACATATGCCAACTCATGCTAACACCAGCTAACTCGTGCTAAGTCATGCTAACTTATGCTAAAACCTTGTAACACCTGCTAACTCAAGCTAACACAAGCTAACTTATGCTAACTCATGGTAACACCAGCTAACTCGTGCTAACTCATGCTAACGCCTGCTAACTTATGCTAATTCATGCTAACACCAGCTAACTCAAGCTAACTACCGCTACCTCAAGCTAACATTGCTAAGTCACGCTAACACCAGCTAACTCATGCTAACTCATGCTAACTCATGCTAACTCATGCTAACACTTTGTAACACCTGCTAACTCGTGCTAACACCAGCTAACTCATGCTAACTCATGCTAACTCAAGCTAACTCAAGCTAACTCAAGCTAAAACATGCTAACACAAGCTAACACCAGCTAACACCAGCTAACTCGTGCTAACACCTGCTAACTCAAGCTAACTTATGCTAACTTATGCTAACTTATGCTAACACTTGCTAACGCCTGCTAACTTGTGCTAACTCATGCTAACTCGTGCTAACACCAGCTAACTCGTGCTAACTCATGCTAACACCTGCTAACTCAAGCTAACTTGTGCTAACACTTGCTAGAGCCTGCTAACTTGTGCTAACTCATGCTAACTCAAGCTAACACCAGCTAACGCATGCTAACATCAGCTAACTCATCAGCTAACTTATGCTAACTTATGCTAACACTGACTAACACCTTGTAACCCCTCATGCTAACTCAAGCTAACTCATGCTAACACAAGCTAAAACATGCTAACTTATGCTAACTTATGTTAACTCATGCTAACTCGTGCTAACTCGTGCTAACTCGTGCTAACACCAGCTAACTCGTGCTAACTCGTGCTAACACCTGCTAACTCAAGCTAACTTATTCTAACTTATGCTAACGTATGCTAACTCAAGCTAACACCTGCTAACACCAGCTAACTCGTGCTAACTCAAGCAAACTCCAGCTAACTCCAGCTAACTCCAGCTAACTCCAGCTAACTCCAGCTAACTCCAGCTAACTCCAGCTAACTCCAGCTAACTCCAGCTAACTCCAGCTAACTCCAGCTAACTCTGGCTTTTGACTTCCTACAGTCTTGTGTTAATGACACTAGTTGCAGGTATTTATCTGGGTCAGTCACTATTGATGTAGCAATGCTGTACAGGGTTGCGTCCTGGGTTGTTGTTATTTGGTTTAAAATAGCAGTCTCATGGGAAAGGGGTGAGCTGCGAAAAGCTTCCAGACCTGAATAAGAGACCTTTAATCCCCTCTGAGGACATTTACAGTGACACATGCAGCTCCTAGTGCTGCACGTTCATGCATTCGTGTTCATGTGAAATAAATGACAACAATCTTAAATTTAACAGTAGTTTCTTTCAGTGCTGCACAACAATCAGGTGAGGAAATCTGACTTGCAGATCTGACAAGTCTCTTCAGGTGCTGCTGGAGGACACATTGTCAACAGAAATGTCAGAAACATACAGAATAAACAAAAAGAAAGCTTGTTTTTGCCCAATTTTCAGCCCAGTAATCAAAAGTCCCGTTTTCTTTTCAGAATTTGCCCATGATCTCTTAATCCTCAATCAAATTCCTGCATGATCCCCAGATCTCTTGAAATGTTCTCCACCATTTTCTGTCCGAGGACACGAGTAGACATGGATACAGGAGGCTTTTGAATGTCTTTTTCAACATCATTAATGTCTTTGTTATCACTTAAAGTAGGTGAAGAAATGATGTCTGAGTGAAGGAAATGAGGAATTTTGGGATTGAAGAGGTTTCAGAGATAGCAACAGATTTGACTCCGCCTCTGTTGGAAAAAGGGATCAATCAGTCTTCTGATGAAAACAAAGAAGAAAAGATGCTGACCAAAATTCGACGGGCTAAGCAGCATCAAGGATTCACAGGTGAAAACAACTAACCACCCTCCCCCTTAACTCTGCAGCTGGTTGTGTTAATTAAACCCTTCTGTTTCACTGTCAGGCTTCTCACTGAGTCACATGACCTTGTGTTGGTTACCCTTCTTCCGTCCTGCTGCTCTTCCTCCGCCTTCCAGTCCAACCACTTCCCTCGTCTGGTTACCACATGTATGTCTTGGAAGTGTTGATCTGACTACACCCTGCTGCCTCCTCCTCCACCCTGCCTTGTCCCTTCCTACCCTCCTCCTCCTCTTTGTCGTCTTTGTCCTTCTCTGCCTCACTTTCCCACAGTGTGATAAGTGGTGGATACAGCTCATTCAGGGGGATGGACGTGGCGTGCTGCATGTACTTCTTTAGCGAGTGTCCACAGGACTTGTGCTGCTGCACGCGGCGGCCCATGTACACCACCAGCAGCACCATGATGGTAAGAGCAAACATGGAGCCCATGACGGCGGCCAGCGCCACGCTGTTGCGCCGCGACGCCACTATCTCCACAGAGAAACCCGCCTCTTTGGTGGTGACGTTCAGGCAAGTGGTGTGGGCAGCAGTGGAGGTGAGGGGTGGGGAGGGAAAAGAGGTGGGGGAGGAGCTAGGAGGGGAAATGGAGGAGGAGGTAGAGGAGATGGTGAGGCAGATGTGGTACTCTGTTGCAGGAAGGAGGTGTGTCAGATTGTACTCCTGAACATCAGCTGGAACCTGCAGAGAGGAGACAGATGTATCTGAGGTGATGAACACGCCAACATAGACAGTAGACACACCGAGAAGAAGTAAGAAAAGGCAGACACGCCAGGGAAGATGGGCAGGACGGGCAGACGCGACGACAGGAAGGACGGGCAGACGCGACGACAGGAAGGACGGGCAGACGCGACGACAGGAAGGACGGGCAGACGCGCCGACAGGAAGGACGGGCAGACGCGCCGACAGGAAAGACGGGCAGACGCGACGACAGGAAGGACGGGCAGACGCGACGACAGGAAGGACGGGCAGACGCGACGACAGGAAAGACGGGCAGACGCGACGACAGGAAGGACGGGCAGACGCGACGACAGGAAGGACGGGCAGACGCGCCGACAGGAAGGACGGGCAGACGCGCCGACAGGAAAGACGGGCAGACGCGCCGACAGGAAAGACGGGCAGACGCGAAAGGAAAGACGGGCAGACGCGACAGGAAGGACGGGCAGACGCGACAGGAAGGACGGGCAGACGCGACAAAAGGGAGGACGGGCAGACGCGACGACAGGAAAGACGGGCAGACGCGACGACAGGAAAGACGGGAAGACGCGACAGGAAGGACGGGCAGACGCGACAGGAAGGAAGGACGGGCAGACGCGACAGGAAGGACGGGCAGACGCGACGACAGGAAAGACGGGCAGACGCGACGACAGGAAAGACGGGCAGACGCGACGACAGGAAGGACGCGCAGACGCGACGACAGGAAGGACGGGAAGACGCGACAGGAAGGAAGGACGGGCAGACGCGACGACAGGAAGGACGGGCAGACGCGACGACAGGAAGGACGGGCAGACGCGACAGGAAGTACGGGCAGACGCGACGACAGGAAGTACGGGCAGACGCGACGACAGGAAGGACGGGCAGACGCGACGACAGGAAGGACGGGCAGACGCGACGACAGGAAGGACGGGCAGACGCGACGACAGGAAGGACGGGCAGACGCGACGACAGGAAGGACGGGCAGACGCGACGACAGGAAGGACGGGCAGACGCGACGACAGGAAGGACGGGCAGACGCGACAGGAAGGACGAGCAGACACGACGACAGGAAGGACGGGCAGACGCGACGACAGGAAGGACGGGCAGACACGATGACAGGAAGGACGGGCAGACACGACAGGAAGGACGAGCAGACACGACAGGAAGGACGAGCAGACACGACAGGAAGGACGAGCAGACACGACAGGAAGGACGGGCAGACACGACAGGAAGGACGAGTAGACACGACAGGAAGGACGGGCAGACACGACGACAGGAAGGACGGGAAGACGCGACAGGAAGGACGGGCAGACGCGACGACAGGAAGGACGGGAAGACGCGACAGGAAGGACGGGCAGACACGACGACAGGAAGGACGGGAAGACGCGACAGGAAGGACGGGCAGACGCGACGACAGGAAGGACGCGCAGACGCGACGACAGGAAGGACGGGCAGACGCGACGACAGGAAGGACGGGCAGACGCGACGACAGGAAGGACGCGCAGACGCGACGACAGGAAGGACGGGCAGACGCGACGACAGGAAGGACGCGCAGACGCGACGACAGGAAGGACGGGCAGACGCGACGACAGGAAGGACGGGCAGACGCGACGACAGGAAGGACGGGCAGACGCGACAGGAAGGACGGGCCAGACGCGACAGGAAGGACGAGCCAGACGCCGACGACAGGAAGGACGGGAAGACGCGACAGGAAGGACGGGCAGACGCGACGACAGGAAGGACGGGCAGACGCGACGACAGGAAGGACGGGCAGACGCGACAGGAAGGACGGGAAGACGCGACGACAGGAAGGACGGGCAGACGCGACAGGAAGGACGAGCAGACACAACGACAGGAAGGACGGGCAGACGCGACGACAGGAAGGACGGGCAGACGCGACGACAGGAAGGACGGGCAGACGCGACGACAGGAAGGACGCGCAGACGCGACGACAGGAAGGACGGGCAGACGCGACGACAGGAAGGACGCGCAGACGCGACGACAGGAAGGACGGGCAGACGCGACGACAGGAAGGACGGGCAGACGCGACGACAGGAAGGACGGGCAGACGCGACGACAGGAAGGACGGGCAGACGCGACAGGAAGGACGAGCAGACGCGACGACAGGAAGGACGGGAAGACGCGACAGGAAGGACGGGCAGACGCGACGACAGGAAGGACGGGCAGACGCGACGACAGGAAGGACGGGCAGACGCGACAGGAAGGACGGGCAGACGCGACAGGAAGGACGGGCAGACGCGACGACAGGAAGGACGGGCAGACGCGACAGGAAGGACGAGCAGACACAACGACAGGAAGGACGGGCAGACGCGACAGGAAGGACGAGCAGACGCGACAGGAAGGACGAGCAGACGCGACAGGAAGGACGGGCAGACGCGACAGGAAGGACGGGCAGACGCGACAGGAAGGACGGGCAGACGCGACGACAGGAAGGACGGGCAGACGCGACGACAGGAAGGACGGGCAGACGCGACGACAGGAAGGACGGGCAGACGCGACGACAGGAAGGACGGGCAGACGCGACGACAGGAAGGACGGGAAGACGCGACAGGAAAGACGGGCAGACGCGACAGGAAGTACGGGCAGACGCGACAGGAAAGGACGGGAAGACGAGAAGGAAGGACGGGCAGAGCGACAGGAAGGACGGGCCAGACACGACCATGAAGGACGGGCAGACGCGCCGACAGGAAGGACGGGCAGACGCGACGCCAGGAAGACGGCAGACGCGACGACAGGAGGACGCGCGACGCGCGACAGGAAGGACGGGCAGACGCGACGACCCGGAAGGAGCGCAGACGCGACAGGAAGACGGGCAGACGCGACAGAAGGACGGGCAGACCGCAGGAAGGACGGGGCAGACGCCGACAGGAAGGACGGGCAGACGCGGACGAAGGAAAAGGACCGGGCAGAAGCGTACGACAGGCAGGAAGGACGGGCAGCCGCGCGACAGGAAGGAAGGGCCAGACGCGACGACAGGAAGAAGCGCAGACGCGACGACAGGAAGGACGGGCCAGACGCGACGACAGGAAGGACGGGCAGACGCGACGACAGGAAGGACGGGCAGACGCGACGACAGGAAGGACGGGCAGACGCGACGACAGGAAGGACGGGCAGACGCGACGACAGGAAGGACGGGCAGACGCGACAGGAAGGACGAGTAGACGCGACAGGAAGGACGGGCAGACACGACGACAGGAAGGACGGGCAGACACGACGACAGGAAGGACGGGAAGACGCGACAGGAAAGACGGGCAGACGCGACAGGAAGTACGGGCAGACGCGACAGGAAGGACGGGCAGACGCGACAGGAAGGACGGGCAGACACGACAGGAAGGACGGGCAGACGCGACGACAGGAAGGACGGGCAGACGCGACGACAGGAAGGACGGGCAGACGCGACGACAGGAAGGACGGGCAGACGCGACGACAGGAAGGACGCGCAGACACGACGACAGGAAGGACGGGCAGACGCGACGACAGGAAGGACGCGCAGACGCGACAGGAAAGACGGGCAGACGCGACAGGAAGTACGGGCAGACGCGACAGGAAGGACGGGCAGACGCGACAGGAAGGACGGGCAGACGCGACAGGAAGGACGGGCAGACGCGACGACAGAAGGACGGGCAGAGACGCGACGACATGAAGGACGGGCAGACGGCGACGACAGGAAGGACGCTGCAGACGCGACGACAGGAAGGACGGGCAGACGCGACAGGAAGGACGGGCAGACGCGACAGGATGAACGGGCAGACGCGACAGGAAGGACGGGCAGACGGACAGGAAGGACGGGCAGACGCGCACAGGAAGGACGCGCAGACGCGACAGGAAGACGGGCAGACGCGACAGGAAAGACGGGCAGACCGCGACAGGAAGGACGGGCAGACGCGACAGGAAGACGGGCAGAAGCGCGACAGGAAGGACGGGCAGACGCGACGACAGGAAGGACGGGCAGACGCGAGACAGGGAAAGGACGGGCAGACGCGACGACAGGAAGGACGGGCAGACCGACGACAGGAAGGACGGGCAGACGCGACGACAGGAAGGACGGGCAGACGCGACGACAGGAAGGACGCGCAGACACGACGACAGGAAGGACGGGCAGACGCGACAGGAAGGACGGGCAGACGCGACAGGAAGGACGGGCAGACGCGACGACAGGAAGGACGGGCAGACGCGACAGGAAGGACGGGCAGACGCGACGACAGGAAGGACGGGCAGACGCGACAGGAAGGACGGGCAGACGCGACAGGAAGGACGGGCAGACGCGACAGGAAGGACGGGCAGACGCGACAGGAAGGACGGGCAGACGCGACAGGAAGGACGGGCAGACGCGACAGGAAGGACGCGCAGACGCGACAGGAAAGACGGGCAGACGCGACAGGAAAGACGGGCAGACGCGACAGGAAGGACGGGCAGACGCGACAGGAAAGACGGGCAGACGCGACAGGAAGGACGGGCAGACGCGACGACAGGAAGGACGGGCAGACGCGACGACAGGAAGGACGGGCAGACGCGACGACAGGAAGGACGGGCAGACGCGACGACAGGAAGGACGGGCAGACGTGACGACAGTAAGGACGGGCAGACGCGACAGGAAGGACGCGCAGACACGACGACAGGAAGGACGGGAAGACACGACAGGAAGGACGAGTAGACACGACGCCAGGAAGGACGGGAAGACGCGACGACAGGAAGGACGGGAAGACGCGACGACAGGAAGGACGGGCAGACGCGACGACAGGAAGGACGGGCAGACGCGACGACAGGAAGGACGGGCAGACGCGACGACAGGAAGGACGGGCAGACGCGACGACAGGAAGGACGGGCAGACGCGACAGGAAGGACGGGCAGACGCGACAGGAAGGACAAACATATAACTGTATATTTAATGTTTATGTATGGAGAAATTTATTCTCTAATCCAACTCTGTGTGAGCGCAAAGCTAGTGTCTAAACCAGAAACAACGGTATCGTCCCATTCCAATTAAGACAAATGCACAGTTTATACATGTTAGATCAAACACCCTATTGGTGAATCTTTCCACAGCACCCCTGGTAAATTCATACATTGCAACCCATCCCTGAAGGCAGTCAAATCTGCACAACCAACCAGATCTCAGAAGGCAAACACAGCCTTCCCAGGTGAGGCAACAGCGTGAAGACGACGAGGCACCTGGGTGCAACCATCTAGAAAAGGAAGCATCACTCCAACTGTCCTTTAAAAGACGTGAGGCTGGCAATCCAACCCAGGTGCATCCTGCAGAGCCAGCTCCAGCTCATGCAAGGCCTCAACTATATCCGGAGTCCAGGCGACCTTGTCCTGTGCTTGACTGACAGTCAGCCAATGGCTAGTCACCATCACTTCCTCGTTAGTCATCGTTGTGCTATTAAGCCAAGCAAGGTAAACAGCAGCCTTTTGCCAACAAGGCAGGGGCCAGGCAAAGCACAGCAAACAGGAAAAACATCCCTCTAGATCAGTGGTCTTCAACTGTGCTTCACCCCACTAGATCCACTGCACTGCATGTTTCAGATGTTTCCCTGTTTAATCACACACACTGCAGTTGTGCAGACCTTGGTGACAAGCTTATAACATCCATCCATTATCTGTACCCGCTTAATCCGTCTCCGGGTCACGGGGGTCTGTCGGAGCCTATCCCGACGCATAGTAGGCGAAAGGCAGGGGTCCACCTGGACCACAGGTCGCTGGTCCATCGCAGGGCCACATAGAAAGACAAACATGCACACTCACATTCACACCTATGGGAAATTTAGACGTATGAGTGAACCTACCCTGCATGTTGGACTGTGGGAGGAAGCCGGAGTACCCGGAGGGAACCCACGCAAGCACGGGGAGAACATGCAAACTCCACACAGAAAGACCCACCGGCCGGGAATCGAAACCAGGAACCTTCTTGCTGTGAGGCAACAGTACTGACCACTAAGCCACCAAGCTTATAACAATCATTAACAATTAGAATAAGATGTGTTGATGCAGGAAAACATCTACAATATGTAGAACAGCAGCACTCGAGGACCAGGGTTGCCTACCCCCGCTCTAGATGGTCTCTATGCCCAGACTTAGAAGCAACATCCAAAAACTACAATACAGCTTCATTGTTAATCACGAAAACACCAAAAACACCAAATAAAACTTACTTCAACAAAAGCATACATCTCTAAAGGTTGATGACGAAATACCCAGTTCAGACATAAGCTTTGTTTTGTAACAGAAACTGAGTGTACCAGGTGTACACAGGCAGACGTCCCTTTCTCAGCACCTCTCCAAAGAGGTTCCACAAGGCTCGGTGCTGGGGTCCCTGCACTGCACTGTGCATGTTTACACGTCATTGGTCCAAGCACCCGCCTGCATGGCTTCACATATCACTGCTATACAGATGACACCAGCAGACGACGACCGTTAGTTAGAATCAGGTGTGTTGATGCAGGGAAACGTCTAAAACTTGCAGGACAGTAGATCTTGAGGGCCGACTTTGGACACCCCTGAACTAGACAATTAACTTCTTATTAGCCTTTTCAGGTTATTTGCTTGAAATGACTGTAATTCCTAAATGGCAACAAGCATGATTTTTGTGAAACCTCTTAAATTAAAAGCTCATTGTGGTGGCGGTGCATAAAGGTTAGAGAGAGAGCGAGAGAGAGCGAGAGAGAGCGAGAGAGAGCGACAGAGAGCGAGAGAGAGCGACAGAGAGCGAGAGAGAGCGAGAGGGAGCGACAGAGAGCGAGAGGGAGCGACAGAGAGCGAGAGAGAGCGAGAGAGAGCGAGAGAGAGCGAGAGAGAGCGACAGAGAGCGACAGAGAGCGAGAGAGAGCGACAGAGAGCGAGAGAGAGCGACAGAGAGCGACAGAGAGCGAGAGAGAGCGACAGAGAGCGAGAGGAGAGCGAGAGGAGAGCGACAGAGAGCGAGAGAGAGCGACAGAGAGCGACAGAGAGCGACAGAGAGCGACAGAGAGCGAGAGGGAGCGACAGAGAGCGAGAGAGAGCGACAGAGAGCGAGAGAGAGAGCGAGAGAGAGCGAGAGAGCGAGAGCGAGAGAGCGCGAGAGAGAGCGAGAGGGAGCGAGAGGGAGCAAGAGGGAGCGAGAGAGAGCGAGAGGGAGCGACAGAGAGCGAGGGAGCGAGAGGGAGCGAGAGGAGCGAGAGGGAGCGAGAGGGAGCGAGAGAGAGCGAGAGGGGAGCGACAGAGAGCGACAGAGAGCGACAGAGAGCGACAGAGAGCGAGAGGAGAGCGACAGAGAGCGAGAGAGAGCGACAGAGAGCGAGAGAGAGCGACAGAGAGAGAGCGAGAGAGCGAGAGAGAGAGAGCGACAGAGAGCGAGAGAGAGCGACAGAGGGCGACAGAGCGAGAGAGAGAGAGCGACAGAGAGCGAGAGAGAGCGACAGAGAGCGAGAGGGAGCGAGAGAGAGCGAGAGAGACGAGAGGAGAGCGAGAGGGAGCGAGAGGAGCGACAGAGAGCGAGGAGAGAGAGAGCGAGAGAGAGCGAGAGAGGAGCGAGAGAAGAGCGAGACAGGAGCGAGAGAGAGCGACAGAGAGCGACAGAGAGCGAGAGAGGAAGCGACGACAGAGACAGACAGACAGAAGACAGGGACAGACAGACAGACAGACAGACAGACAGCACATATTAGCTGCAATGAAACATGATGGTCAGACATCAAGTATCCCTGTCCTCATCTCGCCTCCGTCCATCCATCACAATCTGAGGTTTAACAGTCAGCTACCTCCACAAACCTCCAACCTCCATGAAGTTTCCCAGAGAACCCTGTCCCAGGACCTTCACATTCATCCACACCTTCCCGCCCCCGGTCTCGTTCGCTGCTCCTAATCCAGTACACTTAGACTGCTGTGATGTGGTTTTGGCTCAAGGATCAAATTCAGTTAAAAACAGGAAGTCACAAGGCTTCTAGAGCATGTTTCCTTCCTGACAGACCTCTGTGTGTGGTGGATGCGCTCACCTTGGCAGTGTAGCTTATCTGAGGGTTGTCGATGTGGACGGTGGCACTGGTCCACCAAGGGAGGGGGAGGGGGACTTCATGCTGGTACTGGCCTAAAGATGAGGCTCGTTTACTGGGATACCATTCCACTCCAACACCACTGACTGGGCGTGCACCACCTGCACAGGACACAGGAATCAGTAGCAATAAATCTGACAATGAGTCAAAGCCAGTCAAGATGACATCATTAGGTTTGTAGTGCAGACGTTCACAAAAATAAAAAATGCCAAAAAACCAGTAACAGCAGATACTTTAGCGAGCACCACCAGAGAGGCTTCAGAGAGGGACCAGTTCCCCATCCAGAGCTGCTCGATGCTGGGCTCGTCCCTCCACCAACTCCTTCCAGACCCCCGAGAGTCACAAACACAGACACACTCTTGGTGTCTGCACCCTCCACATTCCATGCCACACAGGTATACACACCTGGAAGGAACAAATAGATGTATTTAACGGACTGAGAGGGTAAAAGCCCAGTTTTAAGGAGGTTTCATGGGAAGCACCAGATCACACTGACCTGCGTGACGGCTCAGCATGTTCATCACCAACAAGCCAGGTTCCAACATGCGATGTTTCTTCTTCCTCCTGCTCAGGCCACGCCCCTCCTGTGATATGATATGGTGCAGCCTCTGCCTCAGAGCTCACCTGAGCAGGAAAGTACAGGAACCACTGAGTATCTCATGTTTTAAAGTGTGTATTTCTTTTGTTTCTCTTCTTCTGTCTTGATTTCTATTTTCAGAAAACAAAAATTATAATTCATGGTGCAAAATAATTTTAACGGCAGGTCACGCAGATTCTCTTTTAAACACAATGACTGGAACCAAAGTTCATTTTCGTTCCTGATTTAGTTTTAAAAGAGAATAAATATGAATTCTGTGACCATTTTAGCTCATTTATGTTTTTAGGCAGTAGCCATCACATTTTGTGAATTACAACAATGACATGACTATTGAAAGTAAAAAAGGTTTTTGCTTATAGATTTAAGGAATTATTCAGACCAAATTTTAGGGGTTTAAGACAAGAAGAAGAATGAAGGAACTGAAGAGCATCAGTTCCTACACACAGTTGGTAGAACATGACTGCAGCAGCAGAACTCACTGCTACCAAAAAGACGTGTAAATGGAACTTCTGAAAGCCAGTTTAACAAATTATAGCAATGCAGCTGAATGAAGCCACAGATGGTTCATATTAATTTTGATGGTGAGATTATGACACAGTTCTGTCTATGTTTATTTATTTGTTTTTTAATCCTGTCTCTGTAGGCATTGACAGATGTTGTGTAACTTTGCAGGCGCCGTGTCTGATGTTGGGAACCACTGCGTAAACCTGAGAAACTCAAAAATCCTGCTGCCCACCTTGTCTCCAGTTGGCGTCACCCAGTAAAATTGGGGGGGGCGGGATCAGCATCTGCCCAGCACTCCAGTGTGATTGGCTGCCCTGCACTGATGTTCATGGTTGGTGGAAAAGCGTGAGGAGAGATGTGAGGCAGGCAGTGTTGGCTCCGCCCCCACCCCATCCAGCTCCCACCACCTCCTGTAGTTCCTGGCCAATCAGGTGTGAGGGGGAGGAGCATAGCGTGATGGAGGACTCCAGGAGCTTGAGGTGTGACTGGTTGCCGAGGTGAGGCCCCCAGGAGGAGAGAACAGTCACAGCGCAGCGGGTTGGAGTGCAGGGACACCTCCTCTAGAGACTGGAGGGAGGACAGGAGGTCATCGGAGAGGGGCTAAGCTGATTATTATGGAGGAGGAGGGTCCGGAGAGAGGACAGGTCACTATGAGGCGAGGGGACAAAGGGAGGAGGAAGGGAGAGGAGAAGGAGGGAAAAAAAATGA
>CM026204.1:885983-914265 GCA_014839995.1 Xenentodon cancila | reverse complement strand
AGCGAGAGAGAGCGAGAGGGGAGCGACAGAGAGCGAGACGAGAGGAGCGACAGAGAGCGGAGAGAGCGAGAGAGAGCGAGAGAGAGCGAGAGAGAGCGACAGAGAGCGACAGAGAGCGAGAGAGAGCGACAGAGAGCGAGAGAGAGCGACAGAGAGCGACAGAGAGCGAGAGAGGAGAGCGACAGAGAGCGAGAGAGCGAGAGAGAGCGACAGAGGAGGAGAGAGCGACAGAGAGCGACAGAGAGCGACAGAGAGCGACAGAGAGCGAGAGGGAGCGACAGAGAGCGAGAGAGAGCGACAGAGAGCGAGAGAGAGCGAGAGAGAGCGAGAGAGAGCGAGAGAGAGCGAGAGAGAGCGAGAGGGAGCGAGAGGGAGCAAGAGGGAGCGAGAGAGAGCGAGAGGGAGCGACAGAGAGCGAGAGGGAGCGAGAGGGAGCGAGAGGGAGCGAGAGGGAGCGAGAGGGAGCGAGAGAGAGCGAGAGGGAGCGACAGAGAGCGACAGAGAGCGACAGAGAGCGACAGAGAGCGAGAGAGAGCGACAGAGAGCGAGAGAGAGCGACAGAGAGCGAGAGAGAGCGACAGAGAGAGAGCGAGAGAGAGCGAGAGAGAGCGACAGAGAGCGAGAGAGAGCGACAGAGGGCGACAGAGAGCGAGAGAGAGCGACAGAGAGCGAGAGAGAGCGACAGAGAGCGAGAGGGAGCGAGAGAGAGCGAGAGAGAGCGAGAGGGAGCGAGAGGGAGCGACAGAGAGCGAGAGAGAGCGAGAGAGAGCGAGAGAGAGCGAGAGGGAGCGAGAGGGAGCGAGAGAGAGCGACAGAGAGCGACAGAGAGCGAGAGGGAGCGACAGACAGACAGACAGACAGACAGACAGACAGACAGACAGACAGACAGACAGACAGACAGCACATATTAGCTGCATAATGAAACATGATGGTCAGACATCAAGTCTCCCTGTCCTCCATCTCGCCTCCGTCCATCCATCACAATCTGAGGTTTAACAGTCAGCTACCTCCACAAACCTCCAACCTCCATGAAGTTTCCCAGAGAACCCTGTCCCAGGACCTTCACATTCATCCACACCTTCCCGCCCCCGGTCTCGTTCGCTGCTCCTAATCCAGTACACTTAGACTGCTGTGATGTGGTTTTGGCTCAAGGATCAAATTCAGTTAAAAACAGGAAGTCACAAGGCTTCTAGAGCATGTTTCCTTCCTGACAGACCTCTGTGTTGGTGGATGCGCTCACCTTGGCAGTGTAGCTTATCTGAGGGTTGTCGATGTGGACGGTGGCACTGGTCCACCAAGGGAGGGGGAGGGGGACTTCATGCTGGTACTGGCCTAAAGATGAGGCTCGTTTACTGGGATACACCTTCCACTCCAACACCACTGACTGGGCGTGCACCACCTGCACAGGACACAGGAATCAGTAGCAATAAATCTGACAATGAGTCAAAGCCAGTCAAGATGACATCATTAGGTTTGTAGTGCAGACGTTCACAAAAATAAAAAATGCCAAAAAACCAGTAACAGCAGATACTTTAGCGAGCACCACCAGAGAGGCTTCAGAGAGGGACCAGTTCCCCATCCAGAGCTGCTCGATGCTGGGCTCGTCCCTCCACCAACTCCTTCCAGACCCCCGAGAGTCCACAAACACAGACACACTCTTGGTGTCTGCACCCTCCACATTCCATGCCACACAGGTATACACACCTGGAAGGAACAAATAGATGTATTTAACGGACTGAGAGGGTAAAAGCCCAGTTTTAAGGAGGTTTCATGGGAAGCACCAGATCACACTGACCTGCGTCTGACGGCTCAGCATGTTCAATCACCAACAAGCCAGGTTCCAACATGCGATGTTTCTTCTTCCTCCTGCTCAGGCCACGCCCCTCCTGTGATATGATAGGTGCAGCCTCTGCCTCAGAGCTCACCTGAGCAGGAAGTACAGGAACCACTGAGTATCTCATGTCTTTTAAAGTGTGTATTTCTTGATTGTTTCTCTTCTTCTGTCTTGATTTCTATTTTCAGAAAACAAAAATTATAATTCATGGTGCAAAATTACATATTTTAACGGCAGGTCACGCAGATTCTCTTTTAAACACAATGACTGGAACCAAAGTTCATTTTCGTTCCTGATTTAGTTTTAAAAGAGAATAAATATGAATTCTGTGACCATTTTTAGCTCATTTATGTTTTTAGGCAGTAGCCATCACATTTTGTGAATTACAACAATGACATGACTATTGAAAGTAAAAAAGGTTTTTGCTTATAGATTTAAGGAATTATTTCAGACCAAATTTTAAGGGTTTAAGACAAGAAGAAGAATGAAGGAACTGAAGAGCATCAGTGTTCCTACACACAGTTGGTAGAACATGACTGCAGCAGCAGAACTCACTGCTACCAAAAAGACGTGTAAATGGAACTTCTGAAAGCCAGTTTAACAAATTATAGCAATGCAGCTGAATGAAGCCACAGATGGTTTCATATTAATTTTGATGGTGAGATTATGACACAGTTCTGTCTATGTCTTATTTATTTGTTTTTTAATCCTGTCTCTGTAGGCATTTGACAGATGTTGTGTAACTTTGCAGGCGCCGTGTCTGATGTTGGGAACCACTGCGTAAACCTGAGAAACTCAAAAATCCTGCTGCCCACCTTGTCTCCAGTTGGCGTCACCCAGTAAAATTGGGGGGGCGGGATCAGCATCTGCCCAGCACTCCAGTGTGATTGGCTGCCCTGCACTGATGTTCATGGTTGGTGGAAAAGCGTGAGGAGAGATGTGAGGCAGGCAGCTGTTGGCTCCGCCCCCACCCCATCCAGCTCCCACCACCTCCTGTAGTTCCTGGCCAATCAGGTGTGAGGGGGAGGAGCATAGCGTGATGGAGGACTCCAGGAGCTTGAGGTGTGACTGGTTGCCGAGGTGAGGCCCCCAGGAGGAGAGACAGTCACAGCGCAGCGGGTTGGAGTGCAGGGACACCTCCTCTAGAGACTGGAGGGAGGACAGGAGGTCATCGGAGAGGAGGCTAAGCTGATTATTATGGAGGAGGAGGGTCCGGAGAGAGGACAGGTCACTATGAGGCGAGGGGACAAAGGGAGGAGGAAGGGAGAGGAGAAGGAGGGAAAAATGAAAACGTAAGAAAACATGACTAAACAAAATCCTCTCTCTAAGTGAGCTCGACATGAACCAACAGAAAAAAATGATAAAAATCATTTGATCATTGTGGGTCTTAGTATCAGACAAATACAACCACAGATGTACGTCAATCTACAACTTCCTTCATGGTTCTATGATTTATTTAACAAACATTAAGCCACAAAGAAGGATGTGATTCAGAGGAATGAACTCTCTGACCCTGTACAGAATTAATGGACGGACGGACGGACGGACAGGCGGATGGACAGGCGGATGGACGGACGGATGGATGGATGGACGGACGGACAAGCGGATGGACAGACGGACGGACGGACGGGTGGATGGATGGATGGATGGACAGGCAGATGGAAGGATGGATAGATGGACGGATGGACAGGCGGACGGACGGATGGATGGATGGATGGACAGGCAGATGGAAGGATGGATAGATGGACGGACGGACGGACAGGCGGATGGATGGATGGACGGACAGGCGGATGGATGGATAGACAGACAGGCGGATGGATGGATGGATGGACAGGCGGATGGATGGATGGATGGACAGGCGGATGGATGGATGGATGGATGGACAGGCGGATGGATGGATGGACGGATGGATGGATGGACAGGCGGATGGATGGACGGATGGATGGATGGACGGATGGATGGACAGGCGGATGGATGGATGAATGGATGGATGGATGGATGGATGGACAGGCAGATGGATGGATGGACGGATGAAGGGACAGACAAAGAAACCATCTAAATGACTCAAATCCCCAGAAGGCATTGCAGGGTTTATTTATTTACAACTAGGTGTTAAAATGATGTCACTGGCCTGTCATTGGTCACAGACCCCAAAATCCAGCAGGGGTTCCCGCTGGCAGACAGCAGCTTCACCCGACAATAAACAGCAGCAGCACCCCACCCTCACGCTCTCTGACCCTCTCCAGCCAAAGTGGAACATCTGTCCCACCTCAATGACTGTAAGGACTACATCTCCTGCTGAGATAAGCGTGACCAGCCACCAGCCAAGGGGCTGCCATCCAACCACCTCTGTAAAAGGTCACTGGTTACCAAGAACCAGTGACGGCACTTCCTGTCTGTCCGCAACACACCGACAGAACTGGTGACGGACCGATGCACAGAGGGACCACCATGTGCAGCCCAATGACCCGGACGGCTCCAGGCGACCTAGAGAGGAGGACAGCCGGCTGCCAGCATTGTTGCATCCTTCATCTCCTAGGAGACAGAGAGACGGGACGAGAGAGACGCTCGCAGCCAGGACCACTGGCGAAGCGTAACCATCCAGCTATTTACCCAAACCGAGAGGAACGCTGGTCTGCCAAGGACAAAACTCCCACTTCAATCACTCACAAAGCGGTCCACGTAGGAGGCTGTTTTTGTGTCTGCGCAGAGAAAACGTAGTACTTTTAAGTAGTTTTGCCTTGTTTGTTGGGCTCACAGCGATCGCTGGTTGGAAAGTTCGGTGCTCGGACTCCATCTATCTCTGTTGCTCTGTAGCGCCACCGCTGGTGACAGACACACATAACTGTTATTTTGAGACTTATTGTACCGTTTAGTTATTAATTCCTGATATTCAGGTAGTTCCCAGTTTTGAGTTATTTATGTTTCTAAATGTATTATGTTATTAATAACTTGTATCAGACAATTATTAAAACCTTTTTATAAACTAAATAAAGACTCCCTGTTGTGGGCCGGTCCTTAACCGGTCTGACATCACCCTGGTAGTTAAACAGCGGGCGCGTTCCAGTTACAGGCCGGTCACACTCCTCAGCCTCTCTGGAAAGGACTATGCAGGGATGCTGGAGAAGAGAGTCCCATTGACAGTCAAATCTCAGATTCACAAGGAACTATGCAGGTTCCTTCCGAGTCATGGAACCCTCGTCCCTTCTGTAACTTCACTTTATTCTGAGGAACATGATGTTCACAGGTGATGTAACTCTGTGACCTGACCGGTGGTCAGATGCATATCTTTTAAAATATTTCGTGACCTCTTATGATCAAACTCATATCTTGTCTTTAAAATATTCTGTGGCCTTCTGATGGTTCAGTTTGTGCAGAGTCATATTTGGTCTGGTCCTAGTCTGGTCCTAGTCTGGTCCTAGTCTGGTCCTAGTCTGGAGACACACATGGTGTGATTCATTATAGTTTAGTCTTCATCATTCTGTGAGATGCAAATTGCTGTCCAACGTGAAAATCTTTGTCATCCCTGCACCAAGACGCCTGATGTATGTTTGACCGCACTTGACTGCTGAAATTAAATCTACTAAACTTTGGATCTTCTGTCACGACTCGATAGTCTAATGAAGTCAGTCTTAGTGTGGATAGTCACCTAGTGGCTAAAACATATTATACAAAGGTGTAAATTAGTTTTTCCACAACAGGTGAAATGGCAGAAACCACTGAAACACTCACTTGAAGGCCTGTGGGTCAATGTAGGACAGTTGAGGGTTGTTGCAGAGCTCGAGTTTGGCAATTTCTGGAAGGTTCTGGAAAGCTGCTCGCTCCACCATCAGGAGATCTTCCATGTTGTTCAAACTGAAAAAAACAAACAGAACAGAACCACTGCCATCTACTGGCTGACAAGCTCCTCAAGTAACAGATGTAAGGAGAGCTCTGCTACTTCTGGCCACTGAGGGGACGAACAATAAATCTGCTGAAGCTCATTTAGTTCTGTTTTGTTTTGATTCAGGAAATAGAATTTAAAACAATCATGGTTATGATCTTCCAGTTTTTTCTGCGGAGCTGAAACCTGCAGATGTCTGAGTCCTGGTCCCCGCGGAGCTGAAACCTGCAGATGTCTGAGTCCTGGTCCCCGTGGAGCTGAAACCTGCAGGTGTCTGAGTCCTGGTCCCCGCGGAGCTGAAACCTGCAGATGTCTGAGTTCTGGTCCCCGCGGAGCTGAAACCTGCAGATGTCTGAGTCCTGGTCCCCGTGGAGCTGAAACCTGCAGGTGTCTGAGTTCTGGTCCCCGCGGAGCTGAAACTTGCAGATGTCTGAGTCCTGGTCCTTGGGGAGCTGAAACCTGCAGATGTCTGAGTTCTGGTCCCCGCGGAGCTGAAACCTGCAGATGTCCGAGTCCTGGTCCCCGTGGAGCTGAAACCTGCAGATGTCTGAGTCCTGGTCCTTGGGGAGCTGAAACCTGCAGATGTCCGAGTCCTGGTCCTTGGGGAGCTGAAACCTGCAGATGTCCGAGTCCTGGTCCCCACGGAGCTGAAACTTGCAGATGTCTGAGTCCTGGTCCTTGGGGAGCTGAAACCTGCAGATGTCCGAGTCCTGGTCCCCACGGAGCTGAAACTTGCAGATGTCCGAGTCCTGGTCCCCGTGGAGCTGAAACCTGCAGATGTCTGAGTCCTGGTCCCCGTGGAGCTGAAACCTGCAGATGTCTGAGTCCTGGTCCTTGGGGAGCTGAAACCTGCAGATGTCTGAGTCCTGGTCCTTGGGGAGCTGAAACCTGCAGATGTCCGAGTCCTGGTCCTTGGGGAGCTGAAACCTGCAGATGTCCGAGTCCTGGTCCCCACGGAGCTGAAACCTGCAGATGTCCGAGTCCTGGTCCCCACGGAGCTGAAACCTGCAGATGTCCGAGTCCTGGTCCCCACGGAGCTGAAACCTGCAGATGTCTGAGTCCTGGTCCCCACGGAGCTGAAACCTGCAGATGTCCGAGTCCTGGTCCCCACGGAGCTGAAACCTGCAGATGTCCGAGTCCTGGTCCCTGTGGAGCTGAAACCTGCAGATGTCCGAGTCCTGGTCCCTGTGGAGCTGAAACCTGCAGATGTCCGAGTCCTGGTCCCTGTGGAGCTGAAACCTGCAGATGTCTGAGTCCTGGTCCCTGTGGAGCTGAAACCTGCAGATGTCTGAGTCCTGGTCCCCGCCAGCTCCGTTTGGCCACAACTGCGTCAGTCGACATGGATGATTCGATCACCTCAAATGTAGGTGGTGCTGATTAGCATCACTAGTCAGCATGAAGTACGCCAGGATCAAACTGCTGACTGGTGGTGAGTGTGTTTAAAGTAACTTACTGACTTGTTTTGCCAGTTTGCCCATTTTAGGTTCACCAGTGTTGGGCGGAGTCACCTCCTGCCAAGATGGCATCATTCAGAGGCTCAGAGGTTTCTGAAAAGTGCTTTTGACACCAGATTTTCTCTGAGCGCCGGCGCAGAGGTAGTCTAGTTCTTCTAGTCTCCGGTTCTGACCTGGACAATACATCTGTCCTGCTAAGCAGTCCGGTATAAACGACCTAATCACAATCAATTAACCAGATCCAAAAGGAGTTCAGGAGGAATGTTCCTCTTCATCACGTCATGTCAGATTAAAAACCTTCATTCTCAGCTTCATTTATCTTATTTCATTGATGTAAGATTAATGAAAGATCAAGTCCGATTCAGTTTCAGAGAGCAGAGATAAAGGTGACTGAGGCCAAAAAAAAAGAAAAAGTCAAAGCATCTGACTTTTACGTGGTGTTTTCAGACTCACCTGAGCTCCTCCAAATGCTGAAGGTTCTGGAAATCTCCCTTTTGGATTCGGCTGATCGGGTTCCTGTTCAGGTCCAGGAACTTCAGGCTCGGGAGCACGCTCAGAGCATCCCGAGGAACTGACCTGGCAGAAGGACAGACATTCAGCCACAGCAGCAGTTACAGAAGGTAGCAGACAGGTTTAAGATCTGCAACAATTCTGCTCCTGAAAACACGTTCAACCAGTGGGAGCTCCACAGGTGTGGAACCAACACAGACAACCTGCTCCATGCTGTTCCTGGAGCTCTGCACTCCTGACACCTGGGAGAACCTGGAATCTGGGATTAAATACTTCTCACCATTTGGAAGATCAGAGTTGAAATTATCGACATATATCAGCTCTCCAGGAGCTACTCTTGTGGCCACTGAGGAGCTGAGTGCGACAGTTGTGGACGGTTGTGAAAAACCAGTGGGAGACCACAGACACACCTGAGCTGGTTGTCGTAGAACGAGAGACTCTCAAGGTAGTCGAGGCCTGTGAAGGCAGCAGGAGGGACGGACGCCAGTCCCATTCCAGCCAGGACTAGACTGTGGAGGCGGGACAGAGGGAGGAAGTTCTTCTCCTCCAGACCCAGGATGGGGTTCTCCCCGATCATCAGAATCTCCAAGGATGGCAGGGACTCAAACCAGTGACTGTCAATTGCCACCAGACGGTTGGAGTTTAAATGGAGTCTGGAAGATCAAGTAGAGGACCGGAAACCGATTCAGTTGAGCAACAGGAGAGATGTTACATTCCATTAAAGATCTCACTGTAGTATTTTTCAAACCTATTCCTTTTTTAAACAGCGTAAGGACATTTTTCATGTGAAAATATACATTTCCATTTTATTCGTAGGAATACTGGATCACTTCTATGAAGCATCAACTAGTTCTCACAGCAAAAACCACTCACAGTAACTCTGGATCCCCGTCCCGGTCGTCCCGCCAAACAAAAGTGAATCTGTTCTGTCAAACTGGACTCGGACTGTTTTAGCGTTCTCCAGTTTGTTCAGATCTTTTCAGATTTCAGGTTTTGTGGTTATGGACATTAATTTTATGAGAATTTAAATGTGATTTATGAATACATTAAAGACCTTTAGTTGGTTAAATGATCTCTTTGAGTGGTCTGGTTCTAGTACTCTAGTACCGTTGATGGAAGTCTTCTAGTGATTCTCCAGCTGTTTTTTGTTTTTGTTGGTTTTTCTATCAGTATAAAGAATATTGTATTTTAGATGGTTTAGTATCTTTTAAATGGTTCACATGTATTTATGAGGTTAAGATAGTTTCTTGGGGAATTTCTTTGTGCTACGTGAGCATCTGCAGATTGCATAGAAAGACTTTCTTCTTTAGGTGGTTCTGAGGATCCGTGTTGAGGATCTAGACAGCTGTTTTCCTCCAATGACTCATACTGACATGCTGCCATTAGGGTCAATAGTTTCCCAGCATGCCTCCTTTCATCTGTATGCTGATGATCTGCAAATCTATTTGCCAATCAAGCCTAGTTCATCAAATGCCCTGGAAACTATTCACAGATGCCTAGACGATATTAAACTGGCTGCCTCAAGTCTTCCTTTGTTTAAATTAGTGCAAAACTGAATGCATGTATTTGCTATGAATGCATAGCTTGGAGTTCCAAGTCCTCCAGTTGTCCAGTGTCTTCACTTGTGCCAGGTCTTCATGTCCTTGCCCCTCACCTTAACCATATAGTCAGAAATCTGGGTGTGGCTTTCATAGCAGTTTGTAATTGGATAAACAGACTCAATCTGTTGTCAGAGCAAGCTTCTGGCAGCTTTGACTCCTTGTAGAAGTCAAGCCGTTCCTGAGCTGGGATGACCTTGATGAACCTGTTCCTGAGCTGCGGTGACCTTGATGAACCTGTTGTTGACCCGCGGTGACCTTGATGAACCTGTTGTTGACCCGCGGTGACCTTGATGAACCTGTTGTTGACCCGCGGTGACCTTGATGAACCTGTTGTTGACCCGCGGTGACCTTGATGAACCTGTTGTTGACCCGTGGTGACCTTGATGAACCTGTTGTTGACCCGCGGTGACCTTGATGAAGATGTTCCTGCTTTCATTGATTCCCAGCTTGATTATTGTAATGATCTTTATTTTGGTGTCAAGCAAACTTTACTGGGTCATTTTCAGTGTGTTCAGAACGCTGCTGCTCAGCTGTTGAAAAGAACGTGGAACCACGACCACCTCAGTCCCGTATTCGTTACACCGACTCTGAGTTCAGTTCAGACTCCAGACCATAAACGGCTTTGCTTCTTCATATCTACACCATGTTTTAAGTTTCAGTCGACCCCGCAGAACTTTGCCTTCTGCAGGCCAACACTTGCTAGAGGTTCCACGTTGCCCCGAGACACGGACCCTCGCTGACCCGCCTCTCTTCAGATCCACACTAAATGCTGGTTCAGAACGACATTTGACTCATAATAACACTTTTTACCTCCATTTTACTGGAATATTTTTATTTTTGTGTCTTATTATTTTTGTTATTATTTGTTCTTTAAAACACTGTAGAGAGTATCTAGATGCTAAAACAATATCTGTGAAGACTTGGTATCACTGAACAAGTTCTGCAGTTACATGTAAAACTTGTACTTGAAAGAGTGTTTTGAAGGTCTGACAGACCAAGCTGTAAGAAGATTACCGCAACAGGTTGGTGAGACCGGCGAAGGCTTTGGGTCCGATGGAGGAGATGTGGTTGTGGTTGATGTAAAGCTCTTCCAGACTTGAGAGGTTCTTCAGACAGTAGTCCTCCAACTCTTCAATGTGATTCTCCTCCAGGTACAGAGTCACCAGGCGGCTCGAAGAGGAGAGACCCATGGAGCTCACCTGGACAGAATCAGAAGCCTTTTTACCACGAGCTGATGCTGTGATGTTGAAACTATGATAAAGAAAATCAAAGCTGTCCACTGAATTTAGATGTTTAAAAGAGTGTGTAGCTGACAAAGGACCGCGTGATATGTTGTCACGTGAAGACAGCTGTGTGGAAGGACATCGTACCTGGGTGAAATGGTTCTGCGACAGGTCCAACTCCGTCAAGTTGGTCAGGCTCTCAAGCTCAGACGTGATGGAGGAGATGTTGTTGCTCTGCAGCAGCAGCACCTGAAACATGAGGTCATAAACAGCTGTGCGTTACCTGTGTGATGTCAGTATCTGATGTCTTTGGCGTCATTCACACATCACTAATTCCCCGCTGTGTGGCACCTTTACGATGCAACAGTTTGATCCACCGCAGTAAGAACTCTGTACCACCTTGGCAGGTAGTAGCGGTACCATTTCACCTCTGATACACCATGTTCTCTTTAAAATATGAAGAACTTTGATCTGTTTGGTCTTTATTCAGCTCTCAGACATCAATAAAGTGCTAAGTACCTCCAGCGATGCCAGCTGCCAATCAAGTCTGGGCCCCCACTTATACATAATTCATTACTTTACATTATTTTATCTGACGTGGTACAAAAAAATCCCCCCTACAGTTGTTATGGACCAAAGACCAAAACTATTTTTTTGTACCAGACTGTAAAATTGTTCATTTCTGCTGTAAGGTTGAACATTTTGAAATTGGGATTAACTCACTGATGGACTCAGACCCCGGTGGTCAGAACTACAGGTCTGGACCCAGACCCCGCTGGTCAGAACTACAGGTCTGGACCCAGACCCCGGTGGTCAGAACTACAGGTCTGGACCCAGACCCCGCTGGTCAGAACTACAGGTCTGGACCCAGACCCCGGTGGTCAGAACTACAGGTCTGGACCCAGACCCCGCTGGTCAGAACTACAGGTCTGGACCCAGACCCCGCTGGTCAGAACTACAGGTCTGGACCCAGACCCCGGTGGTCAGAACTACAGGTCTGGACCCAGACCCCGCTGGTCAGAACTACAGGTCTGGACCCAGACCCCGGTGGTCAGAACTACAGGTCTGGACCCAGACCCCGCTGGTCAGTACTACAGGTCTGGACCCAGACCCCGCTGGTCAGTACTACAGGTCTGGACCCAGACCCCGCTGGTCAGAAATACAGGTCTGGACCCAGACTTCGCTGGTCAGTACTACAGGTCTGGACCCAGACCCCGCTGGTCAGAACTACAGGTCTGGACCCAGACCCCGGTGGTAGGAAATACAGGTCTGGACCCAGACCCCGCTGGTCAGTACTACAGGTCTGGACCCAGACCCCGCTGGTCAGTACTACAGGTCTGGACCCAGACCCCGCTGGTCAGAAATACAGGTCTGGACCCAGACTTCGCTGGTCAGTACTACAGGTCTGGACCCAGACCCGCTGGTCAGTACTAATGGTCTGGACCCAGACCCCGCTGGTCAGAAATACAGGTCTGGACCCAGACCCCGGTGGTAAGAACTACAGGTCTGGACCCAGACCCGCTGGTCAGTACTACAGGTCTGGACCCAGACCCCGCTGGTCAGAAATACAGGTCTGGACCCAGACCCGGTGGTCAGTACTACAGGTCTGGACTCAGACCCCGGTGGTCAGTACTACAGGTCTGGACCCAGACTTTGCTGGTCAGTACTACATTCTGGACTCAGACCCCGGTGGTAGGAAATACAGGTCTGGACCCAGACTTCGCTGGTCAGTACTACAGGTCTGGACTCAGACCCCGGTGGTCAGAACTACAGGTCTGGACCCAGACCCCGGTGGTAGGAAATACAGGTCTGGACCCAGACCCCGGTGGTAGGAAATACAGGTCTGGACCCAGACTTCGCTGGTCAGAACTACAGGTCTGGACTCAGACCCCGGTGGTAGGAAATACAGGTCTGGACCCAGAACCCGGTGGTAGGAAATACAGGTCTGGACCCAGACTTCGCTGGTCAGAACTACAGGTCTGGACCCAGACCCGCTGGTCAGTACTACAGGTCTGGACCCAGACCCCGGTGGTAGGAAATACAGGTCTGGACCCAGACCCCAGTGGTAGGAAATACAGGTCTGGACCCAGACCCCAGTGGTAGGAAATACAGGTCTGGACCCAGACTTCGCTGGTCAGAACTACAGGTCTGGACCCAGACCCCGCTGTTAAGAACTACAGGTCTGGACCCAGACCCCGGTGGTAGGAAATACAGGTCTGGACCCAGACCCCGGTGGTAGGAAATACAGGTCTGGACCCAGACCCCGGTGGTCAGTACTACAGGTCTGCACCCAGACTTTGCTGGTCAGTACTACATTCTGGACTCAGACCCCGGTGGTAGGAAATACAGGTCTGGACCCAGACTTCGCTGGTCAGTACTACAGGTCTGGACCCAGACTCCGCTGGTCAGAACTACAGGTCTGGACCCAGACCCCGGTGGTAGGAACTAAAGGTCTGGACCCAGACCCCGCTTGTCAGAACTACAGGTTCCTGTAGTTCTGACCAGCGGGGTCTGGGTCCAGACTTGTATTTCCTACCACCGGGGTCTTGGTCCAGACCTGTATTTCCTACCACCGGGGTCTGGGTCCAGACCTGTAGTTCTGACAAGCGGGGTCTGGGTCCAGACCCCGGTGGTAGGAAATACAGGTCTGGACCAAGACCCCGGTGGTAGGAAATACAAGTCTGGACCCAGACCCCGCTGGTCAGAACTACAGGTCTGGACCCAGACCCCGCTGTTAAGAACTACAGGTCTGGACCCAGACTTCGCTGGTCAGTACTACATTCTGGACTCAGACCCCGGTGGTAGGAAATACAGGTCTGGACCCAGACTTCGCTGGTCAGTACTACAGGTCTGGACTCAGACCCCGCTGGTCTGTACTACAGGCCTGGACCCAGACCCCGCTGGTCAGAACTACACGTCTGGACCCAGACCCCGCTGGTCAGTACTACAGGCCTGGACCCAGACCCCGCTGGTCTGTACTACAGGTCTGGACCCAGACCCCGGTGGTAGGAAATACAGGTCTGGACCCAGACCCCGGTGGTAGGAAATACAGGTCTGGACCCAGACCCCGGTGGTAGGAAATACAGGTCTGGACCCAGACCCCGGTGGTAGGAAATACAGGTCTGGACCCAGACTTCGCTGGTCAGAACTACAGGTCTGGACTCAGACCCCGGTGGTAGGAAATACAGGTCTGGACCCAGACCCCGGTGGTAGGAAATACAGGTCTGGACCCAGACTTTGCTGGTCAGTACTACAGGTCTGGACCCAGACCCCGGTGGTAGGAAATACAGGTCTGGACCCAGACTTCGCTGGTCAGTACTACAGGTCTGGACCCAGACCCGCTGGTCAGAACTACAGGTCTGGACCCAGACCCCGGTGGTAGGAAATACACGTCTGGACCCAGACCCCGGTGGTAGGAAATACAGGTCTGGACCCAGACTTCGCTGGTCAGTACTACAGGTCTGGACTCAGACCCCGGTGGTAGGAAATACAGGTCTGGACCCAGACTTCGCTGGTCAGTACTACAGGTCTGGACCCAGACCCCGGTGGTCAGAACTACAGGTCTGGACCCAGACCCCGGTGGTAGGAAATACAGGTCTGGACCCAGACCCCGGTGGTAGGAAATACAGGTCTGGACCCAGACCCCGGTGGTAGGAAATACAGGTCTGGACCCAGACTTCGCTGGTCAGAACTACAGGTCTGGACTCAGACCCCGGTGGTAGGAAATACAGGTCTGGACCCAGACCCCGGTGGTAGGAAATACAGGTCTGGACCCAGACTTCGCTGGTCAGTACTACAGGTCTGGACCCAGACCCCGGTGGTAGGAAATACAGGTCTGGACCCAGACTTCGCTGGTCAGTACTACAGGTCTGGACCCAGACCCGCTGGTCAGAACTACAGGTCTGGACCCAGACCCCGGTGGTAGGAAATACAGGTCTGGACCCAGACCCCGGTGGTAGGAAATACAGGTCTGGACCCAGACCCCGGTGGTAGGAAATACAGGTCTGGACCCAGACTTCGCTGGTCAGTACTACAGGTCTGGACCCAGACCGCGGTGGTAGGAACTACAGGTCTGGACCCAGACCCCGCTGGTCGGAACTACAGGTCTGGACCCAGACCCCGCTGGTCGGAACTACAGGTCTGGACCCAGACCCCGCTGGTCGGAACTACAGGTCTGGACCCAGACCCCGCTGGTCAGTACTTCAGGCCTGGACCCAGACCCCGCTGGTCAGTACTACAGGCCTGGACCCAGACCCCGCTGGTCAGTACTACAGGCCTGGACCCAGACCCCGCTGGTCAGAACTACACGTCTGGACCCAGACCCCGGTGGTAGGAAATACAGGTCTGGACCCAGACTTCGCTGGTCAGTACTACAGGTCTGGACCCAGACCCCGGTGGTCAGAACTACAGGTCTGGACCCAGACCCCGGTGGTAGGAAATACAGGTCTGGACCTAGACCCCGGTGGTAGGAAATACAGGTCTGGACCCAGACTTCGCTGGTCAGAACTACAGGTCTGGACTCAGACCCCGGTGGTAGGAAATACAGGTCTGGACCCAGACTTCGCTGGTCAGTACTACAGGTCTGGACCCAGACCCCGGTGGTCAGAACTACAGGTCTGGACCCAGACCCCGGTGGTAGGAAATACAGGTCTGGACCTAGACCCCGGTGGTAGGAAATACAGGTCTGGACCCAGACTTCGCTGGTCAGTACTACAGGTCTGGACCCAGACCCCGGTGGTCAGAACTACAGGTCTGGACCCAGACCCCGGTGGTAGGAAATACAGGTCTGGACCTAGACCCCGGTGGTAGGAAATACAGGTCTGGACCCAGACTTCGCTGGTCAGTACTACAGGTCTGGACCCAGACCCGCTGGTCAGAACTACAGGTCTGGACCCAGACCCCGGTGGTAGGAAATACAGGTCTGGACCCAGACCCCGGTGGTAGGAAATACAGGTCTGGACCCAGACTTCGCTGGTCAGTACTACAGGTCTGGACCCAGACCCCGGTGGTAGGAAATACAGGTCTGGACCCCGACCCGCTGGTCAGTACTACAGGTCTGGACCCAGACCCCGGTGGTAGGAACTACAGGTCTGGACCCAGACCCCGCTGGTCAGAACTACAGGTCTGGACCCAGACCCCGCTGGTCAGTACTACAGGCCTGGACCCAGACCCCGCTGGTCAGTACTACACGTCTGGACCCAGACCCCGCTGGTCAGTACTACAGGCCTGGACCCAGACCCCGCTGGTCTGTACTACAGGCCTGGACCCAGACCCCGCTGGTCTGTACTACAGGCCTGGACCCAGACCCCGCTGGTCAGTACTACAGGCCTGGACCCAGAGCCCGGTGGTCAGTACTACAGGCCTGGACCCAGAGCCCGGTTGTAGGAAATACAGGTTTGGCCTCAGACCCCGCTGGTCAGTACTACAGTCCTGGACCCAGACCTCGGTGGTCAGTACTACAAGTATGGACCCAGACCTCGGTGGTCAGTACTACAAGTATGGACCCAGACCTCGGTGGTCAGTACTACAAGTATGGACCCAGACCCCGGTGGTCAGAAAAGGACCGTCAATTTTCCCTACTTGTGCTACAGCTTCACTTTTGAAAACTTAATGCTGCCCCTCAAGACCAACGCTGGATCGGTTCCACCTCCAGTGATGTCTCACCTGCGTCTCGGCAGAAATGTTGCCTGGAACTCTTTGCAGATGGAGCTCATTACAGTCGACCGTCCTGGCCTGGTGATACACGGACTGGGGGGTGTACCAGGGCCTCGTCTCACACACACACTGCAGAGGACACAGCAGTCCACCCACTGGAGAACACACACACACATCAGATATCATGTTCAAGCCTTATCCTAAATAAAATAGTTAACTGCTATTTACCTTTACTGCCTTGAATGGCCCCGCCCACTCCAGAACACACCGATGATGTCAGCAGGGATAGGAAAAGCCCCAGGAGAACTGCAGGTCCCATGATGCACTGAGCAGGAGCCAAGCAGAAGGCATGAAGAATGATGACTTCCTCCAGAAGACTTCGAATCTGAGAATGTGAAGTTTATGTTCATTTATGAGCTGAAACCTAATTTTCTGTTTAAAATTGTCACACACACACACACACACACACACACACACACACACACACACACACACACACACACACACACAGGGCAGTGTAAGAAACGGGAACACCTTGCCTGTGGTGCCATGGCAACTAGCCAGGAAGTGACATGCAGGCCAAAGGGCGGGAGTAACTTCTGAGCTGCTCTCTGATTGGCCCAGCCGTTTCTTAGTGTGTCCCAGTTAACAAACAACGATCAGAAGTCGACTACCTTCTTCTGCTGCAGTACGTTTATGTAACAGCTGCGCTCTGCAGAGGACGTCTGCGGACCAGATCCAGATGAAATCCCTGCTGCTCAAACAGGTCTGGATGGCAGCCGGTCCTGGCTGGAACCCCCCACCTGAGCTGAGTTAAGTGTAATGTAGCCTGGCTGCCTTCGTTTGTGTAAACTACAGATGTTAGTTTACTTCACACGGATTCTGGTCATATCCGCCCCGATGGGACCCTGCCGGAGCCCCAATGGGGCCCTGCGGTTGTGCCGTCAGCCACAAGTGGTCCACTTAGGAACCCCGGAAGGGTCCTGAAATGATCTGATGAGAATATAACTAAACTGGAGGATCAGTTGCTGCAGGAGGTGGAAGCTGACGGCCCCGCTGGTGTCCTGAGGACATCATCTCCAGCACCCCTGCCACATCAGCTTGAGTTGTTTCAGAACACGCTGTGTGGATGGAAACACTCGTCTAAAACCAGACAGACAGCAGAGGCTGCGGCTCAGACATCCCACAGTCTGCTGGTTAGTCTGGAGTCAGCCGTGGAAACATGGACCCTCAGAGTCTCTGTGGCGCATCAGTCAAATATCTGGACCTGTCAACAGCAGACCGGAGGACTTCTCCTCATTCTGCTGCTCAGCAGATGAAATATTGATGACATTATGTTCATTATTCAACAAGCTGGCGTTCCTGTGGACATGCTGTGATTGCAGGAGAGCAGGATTTGCTTCCTAATGAAGTCAAACACACCCTCATGTTTTTATGGCTCTATGAGGACCATTAGGTTCAGAATGACCCTGATGGTCCTCAAAAAAGCAACCATCTGTCCCAAATATGGGACATCCAGCAGATGTCTGCAACAGCTGCCACAGTAACAACACACTCAAAATTTCAAAATAAGAGCCCTAGATTGACCCTTAACAAAAAAAAGGCACAGGTGATTTAACGAGTAGATCTGCTGGTGTGGGTCCTGCAGGTTAAACCTGCTAACACAAGCTTCTGAAACACTTGTGGTGTTACTCCATGGTTGGAACCATGGATGCTGCTTCTGATATTGTCAGCTATGCTTAAGGGAAACACACTGTTAATAACATCACATGCAGCGTCAGCAGGTAACGCAGGTGGAGAGCCTGGACAGAAACTCAGAGCCAGCAGCTGAATTCCAGGGTCCAGGGATGCTCCCTCACAGTAACATGTCCAGGGTTATACCATCTGACTTTAAAACGGCACAAAGGAAGGTCTGTCATTTGTAGCTCAATGAGTTCTTCCGTAAGTTCAGATGTCTTGATGGTTTTAAGACACTGTTCAGGATTACAATGATTTAGTGGACTCGGTGTTGCTGTAAGTTCCCCTTCAGTCAGTACTTTTAAGATTCTCAATGGACACGATGTCCACTGTAAAAAGAATTAATCCTTGTTTCTGCTAGGAAGTTGGACATTTTATTATGGACGTCAATGAAGATCAACTGCCTGTTGGATCCAGACCCCTGCTGGTCAGTAGAGGAACTGCAGGTCTGGATCCAGACTCTAGTGGTCAGTAGAGGAACTGCAGGTCTGGATCCAGACTCTAGTGGTCAGTAGAGGAACTGCATGTCTGGATCCAGACTCTAGTGGTCAGTAGAGGAACTGCATGTCTGGATCCAGACTCTAGTGGTCAGTAGAGGAACTGCAGGTCCGGATCCAGACTGTAGAGGCCGGTAAAAGAACTGTGACTTTTCTTACCTTCACTGCAGTTTTGACCGGTGGCCGACTTGTCTGCACTGTTTCACAGAGCTGACGTAGGAGCTGACGTAGCTCTTCACAGCAAGTTCATGTTCTGAGCCTCCAGTTATGATGTGATATTCAAGAAGTGTGTGATGACAATATTTCTGTTTAACACAGATCAGTCAGAATACACAGAAGAGCAGAAGAAGGCTCCTTTAAACATTCATCTTCAATCGTTGCTTCATCCTAATCAGGAACACAAAGAGTCTGCTGGTATTTGAACCTGCAACCTACAATTAAGGGAATGGCACTGACCAACAAGCTACTTTTGACAGTTTTCTAGAAAAGACCACCCTTGGACCGTGTTGTGTTGGTGGAATTGTAAAGAAACGCAGACACCTGCTCAGTTAACAAGATCCATCAGTTTTTTATTTTCTCGTCTTCCTCCACTCCTAGTCATCTTGTCTTACACCTTTTGTGATCTCCCCCTGCTGGGCAAGTGGTGTAATGACACTCAGCAACAACACCACATATCCCCTTTTTTTAAAGAAAAACCAATACCCCGAAATTCCAATAAAGGAACCATTTGACTCAACGACTTATCAAATAGTATGAGTGGCACAAATGAAATAGAAATAAAAATGGTCATTTCTAGTTGACTTCTGAACATTAAATTCTATAATATTCAATCTCCTATAAATGTAACTTTTAAATTATAACTTCTGGCCAAACTGTTTAGCTTGTATCTAAGACCTTGTTAATACCAAATGCTATTAACAAAACAATGTTAAAGTCAAGAAGAACATAACATTTGAAACTAATCGTCACAACTCGTCGTCCCCCCTGAAAAAAAACTTAAGGCACATAATCACTGAGCCAGGTAGGAGGCAGAACCTGCCTGCGACCACGCCGGCGCCTCGGAGGAGAAGGTAAACAAGCAGAAGATGGTAAGTACAACTCCTCAGGCCGTACAGAACTGTCGTGAGTCTCAGCAGTGATAGCAGCGGAGACTGGAGACAGGTGAATGGCGTTCCACACTTTACCATCTGAGAGTTGAAAGGTTGAAGGTCCTTTTTGTGCTAAAACGTGAAGAGGCCGTGTGAACTTGGAGCAGCCTTTCTTTACAAAACCAGGTTTCTTAATCCGTACATATGAACCACACGGAAAGTTAGCAATCTGTGCACCACGGCGCCTATCTGTGTACTGTTTAATCTTAGACTGGCGCCGCGCAACAGTATCCCTCAAGGTCCCACAGTTCACGTGAGAAGATGCACGAGGAGGAGCCAGGTTTTTGATGTTGAGTTTGGTGCGAATAGGTCGACCATGCAGCAATTCAGCTGGGGAGACTGAAGTTATGGCATGAGGAGTGGAACGATAAGCAAGGAGAAAGTCACCAACGCAGGAGAGCCACGGCTGACCCTGAATGTCAGCTGTTTGTAAGCAGTTTACAAACACCCTGTTCCATCTCTCTATTTCTCCGTTACTCTGAGGGTAGTAGTTGGAGCTGCGGCAGTGCGTAATGTCCCGAGCAGCTAAGAAGTCCTCAAACTCAGCAGAAACAAAACAAGAACCGTTGTCAGTCACTAATTCGAGGGGATTACCTTCACGGCTGAAGACAGTTGTCAAAAATGAAGTGACAGTCGCAGTTGTCACATTTGATAGAAATGCTACTTCAGGCCACTTACTGTAGTAATCTATGAGGGTGATGGCATAACGACAGTCAGGGGAAGCAGAGTGAAAGGGTCCCACTATATCTATAGCTAACTTTTCCCATGCTGCACTGGGAAGGGGAACCGGTTGTAAGGGGGCAGCTCTAGTTGTAGCAGTTTTATCGTGCTGGGAACAGGTCGTGCATGACTTAACAGCAGCTTCCACATCAACATCCATGCCAGGCCACCAATAGAGCTCTCTCAGACGCTGTTTGGTCCTGACAATGCCTTGATGTGTATCGTGAGCCAGCTGTATAAGCTGAGATCGCAGAGTTGTGGGAATGACCAGACGATGAGATCCACGGATCAAGTAACCGTCTATTTCAGCCAGTTCTGCTTGGATGCGGTAATAAGGTAAAAGAGCTGGGTCAAGCCCTTTAGCATTACGCGGCCAGCCATCATGAAGGTAGACTAGAACCTGTTGCAACACAGGACAGTCCAAACAGGCCTGGATCAGCTGCTCTTTAGTGACAGCAGCAAAGTCCACACTAGCCACTAGTGCTACCATGTCCTCCTCTAACTCATGTGATGGAGGGGAAGAGACAGGTAAACGAGACAAACAGTCCGCAACAACATTGTCACGACCAGGTTTATACTCTACTGTGTAGGTGAAACACATGAGGCGAGCAGACCATCTCGCAATCCGCATTCCTGCTCGTCCAAAGCCTTTAGTAGACAGCAGCGTAGTGAGTGGACTATGGTCAGTGCGCAGAGTGAAGTGTTTACCCCACAAGTATGTGCGCCAACGTTCAGCAGCCCAGACACAGGCGAGCGCCTCTTTCTCAATAATACAATACTTTCTTTCACACTCACTGAGAGATCGCGAAGCAAACGCAACAGTTTTTTCAGTGTCCCCATGTAACTGAGTAAGTACTGCACCAATACCATAATCACATGCATCTGTGGTAACTATGGTGGGAAGAGCTGGATCAAACAGAGACAGTGCGGAGCTAGTAGCTATCAGTTTTTTAGACTTTTCAAAAGCCACTTGTGCTTCCTCAGTCCATGTAAAGTTTGCGTTTTTACGCAGTATGGCACGAAGTGGTTCCACAACACAAGCGTAATTGGGAATGAACTTTGAATACCACCCTGTGAGGCCCAGGAAAGACTGTAGAGTTGTTGCATCACAAGGGGAAGCAGCCTCTGTGATAGCACTGATGTGGTCAGGGTTTGGCTTGATACCTGTAGCAGAGACAACATGCCCCAAAAATGACAGTTCAGTTTGTCTGAATAGACACTTTTCCATGTTAAGTTTCAGTCCACTACTGCACAACCGGTGCAGCACAGCTTTTAATCGCTTCTCATGAAGGTCAGGTGTGTCAGCAAACACGATCACATCATCCAAATAACATTGAACACCATCCAAACCTGACAGAATCTGTGTCATCATCCTTTGAAAAGCACTGGGAGCTGAAGCTAAACCAAAAGGTACTCTGGTAAAACGGAACAGTCCATCATGTGTAATGAAACCAGTAAGGTCCCTGCTTTCAGGATGATGGGGTACTTGGTAGTAAGCATTCTGCAAGTCTATAGTGGAGAACATCTGTGCTCCACGTAGCTCATGGAACACCTCCTCAATGTGTGGTAGTGGGTGGCTGTCGATAACCACTGCTTTATTGGGCTCCCTTAAATCAGGACACAATCGGATACGGCCGGACTTTCTTTTCACGACCACAATAGGTGAAACCCATGGGGATGAGTCAGTGCGTTCGATGACGCCTTCATGTTCCAATCTCTGTAGTTCCTGGGAGACTGCATCACGGACAGCAAACGGCAAACGACGTAACTTTTGCTGCACAGGGCGGACTTCAGGTCTTACTTTCACTTTGTGGGCAAAACCTGTCACTAGTCCCAGTTGGTCAGAATTTTCTTGAGGTTCCTCGAGGTTGTTAGCAGGAGCTGTGTACTGTACAGAGACCGAAGGATGTTGTAAAGCAGAAGGCACAGCTGGAGAAGACACTGCTGCACTGACCTGTCCATCTTTGATAACTAGGTTGAGAGCGTTGAAAAGATCCAAACCTAAAAGCGGGTTTCCATTTGACACCACGTATACATTTATGGTGGCACAGCTTGTTCCACAGGTCACTGTCAGCTCCAAGCAGCCTAATACAGAAATAGGTTGTCCAGAATAAGTAACTAACCTTCTTTTTGCTGTGGAAAGTGGAATATGTCCATAATGCTCCTGGTACAGTCGCATAGGAAGGATGGAAACTGCAGATCCAGTATCAACCAGCAGGTCAACAGTAATTGTAGGTCCCTCAGACGCACACATAGAGACTTTGCACATCAGCCTGCTGTTAAGGCTGGTCACATCCTCTTCTTCCACTAGTAGGATTTTAACTGTATCAGTCTGTTCAACTGACACTTCCCTCACTTTGTTTAAAACAGTCCCGCTCCTGCAGACTCTCTCAAAATGTCCATGTTTACTGCATTTTCTTCATGTGGCTGATTTAGCAGGGCATTTAGGAAAACTCGCAATGTGTTTTGAAGATCCACAGCGGTAACATGTCTTACCGGCAAACCCAGGTCCATTTGTCACAACTCTCTGTGATGATGCCGGGGGTGCTTGAAGTGAAGGACGGCCATGACCGTGTCTGTATCTCCCACCGCCTGTGGACGTCCCCTGCACCAGGCCAACCACAGCTTCACAGGCAGGTGTCACCATAGCCTTCGCTTCAGCCAGGGCACTTTCAATCTGAGCAGATATTGTAAGAGTTTTCTGTAAAGTAAGGTTATCTTCCATAAGCAGGCGTTCTCTGATCCTCCTGTTGTTGGTCTTTTCCACAATTTGATCACGTATCATATCGTCCGCCAGGGCGCCAAAGTCGCACGTCGTCACTAGCTCACGTAAAGCAGCAACATACTGAGCAGTCGACTCACCAACACGCTGAGCCCGCTGACGAAACTTGTTTCTCTCGGCCACAGTATTTAACTTCGGTATAAAAAACGTTTTTAATGCCTGCAGGGCAGCCGCATAAGAGGCACCAGTATCGGGCAAAGTATAGAAAATGCGTTGGGCTTCCGCACCAACCGTGTGAATCAGCAGCGCGCGTTTCCTCTTGTCCTCCATGTCGTCTGCTAACGCCAGCACGTAGTTCTCAAACATACGTATCCAGGACTCCAGAGGGATCGTAGGCACACCGGGATTCTGTAGGAATGCCGGTGGCGGCGAAATTCCAAGTAAAGCCATCCTCGTCGCCAATATGTTGTGTTGGTGGAATTGTAAAGAAACGCAGACACCTGCTCAGTTAACAAGATCCATCAGTTTTTTATTTTCTCGTCTTCCTCCACTCCTAGTCATCTTGTCTTACACCTTTTGTGATCTCCCCCTGCTGGGCAAGTGGTGTAATGACACTCAGCAACAACACCACAGACCGTGGAGTGCTTCTGTCTGCACCATACAACATATTCATCTGAACCGTTCATGGTTTTCCGCCAGCAGATGAATAAACCTTCAGTTCTGCTGTGAAATCCATGCGTCCACAGGGTTTCCGGCGACACGTGAGCATCTCAACCAGGTAAATCGTGACAAACGTGATGCTGCATAAGTGATGTTACCATGGAAACCCTCTGAGGTGAATGTACTCTCTGACCTACTTTCATTTACAAGAGTTGATTACACAACATCAACACTTCTTCATCACTGTTGGAAGGATAAGATGTGCACACACCAACAATCAATCAATTACTGACCCAAGACGGACAGCACGACGTCACAACCGGGCTCAGGGGTGCAAGGGAGTGGAGAAGGGATCCAAAGTTCTGCAGAAGAAACACCAAATCTGACTCTGACACCAAATACAGGGTGGTGCTAAATATGGTCAGGATCTATACAGCCGCCCAGAACGATGCCTGTAACCATGGCAACCACAAGTCCAAATATAAGCTCAACAGAGAAGCTCTCAAACCTCCTCCCCAGAATAGGCTCCCCCATCAGAGATGTACTCCTCTATCAGAGATGTACTCCTCCATCAGAGATGTACTCCCCCATCAGAGATGTACTCCCCCATCAGAGATGTACTCCCCCATCAGAGATGTACTCCTCCATCAGAGATGTACTCCTCCATCAGAGATGTACTCCTCCATCAGAGATGTACTCCTCCATCAGAGATGTACTCCTCCATCAGAGATGTACTCCCCATCAGAGATGTACTCCTCCATCAGAGATGTACTCCCCATCAGAGATGTACTCCCCACAAAAACAAAAATGTGTCAACCATCAGTGACATCACAGGGACAAATTATATATAAATATAAAATTGTGTCTGAGGTACTTCAGGATTCAGAGCAGGTGGACGATGAAGATGGTTTTATTACATTTGCTAAATCCAGTTAATCCTAGTTAAATGTCTGTTTGGGATTAAATTGCCAACTTGAGTCCAGAAAATCACTGAGGACATCTACATTTGTTCTAAGATCAATCAAAGCAACAATGATTTAATCTCTGCTAACGTTAATTCACCTCATTTAATTACAGTTGTTATGTAGAAACCCAGTGTGAGTTAACTAGCACTAACATTAACATTCAATCATGGAGCTGCACCAGACACAGAGGAATAACTTCAAATCTAGTTTCAAATAACTAACAGAACATCTAAAGTTGAATTTTTATTCAAGGTTGATCAAAAGTAAACTAATGTGTTCCTCCCCTGCGGTGCAGGAACAGTGTTGATCGTGGATGCTGTCATCTGTAACCGTGACGACAGTAAACCCTCACCTCCAGCTTCACCTCGGCACCAACCACATCCGTTTGTGGATTTTCTACACTGCCTTCATGACGCGTTTTATTTGAAAGAGACAGTGCACAACAATCAACATCTCAGTTTGAAAATGTAAATGTCCCTGAGTCAGCAAAACAACAGTTTTTAAGTTCCTCCTTTTCTGTCAAAGACCAGTGAAAAACATCTCAGGACCAAGTCTCCACACACAACAGATGACCTTGTCAGTTAATCTCGCTGAGATTTTACTCACTAAAAAACGGAACATAGAACTCTTAGATCGTCTGTTTGTACAATGAACAACCCAAAGAACCATGTTATGTTTGAAATAAGCAGGACAACACTTTCCTGGGTCTTTAGTCAGCTTACATCAAGTTCCTGAAGGTGCTACGTTTGATGCCACCACAGACTCCAGCGCAGTTGTCCCTCAAACGCCCCTCGTCGGTACAGGATCCGCGAGTCTGGATCCGGATCCTAGTGCCCGGTACAGGAACCGCGGGTCTGGATCCGGATCTGAGTGGTCGGTACAGGAATCGCGGGTCTGGAACCGGATTCCAGTGATCAGTAGAGAAACTGCGGGTCTGGATCCGGATCCTAGTGCCCCGTGCAGGAATCGCGGGTCTGGAACCGGATCCTAGTGATCAGTAGAGAAACTGCGGGTCTGGATCCGGATCCTAGTGCCCGGTACAGGAACCGCGAATCTGGATCCGGGTCCTACTGCACGGTACAGGAACCGCGGGTCTGGATCCGAATCCTTGTTCCCGGTACATGAACCGCGGGTCTGGATCCGGATCCCAGTGATCAGTAGAGAAACTGCAGGTTTCGCACTTCGTTGAACAAAAGAAAAGATAGTTTTCATCTTGGACCAAACCCCTCACATTATCTTTGAAGTCAACCACGTGGCCTGCCCTTCTTCATGCCCCTGGCACGCATGAAAGCTTCCCGCGTCGTAAACACACCCCGATAACAGCTGGCTGTCACGTGACGGAACACCCCCCCTCCCTCCAATCCCACCACCGTTTCTCACCTGCAGCCCCGGGCCACCGCCGCTCCGCAAGCCGCTCACAGTGACGCAGAGTCGCGGAGCAGTAGTCCGGTAGGTCCTCCGGTTCTGCAGTGCTCTTGTTCAGGCCGAGAGTCTGTTGATCCGGATCAGAGCAGAGCGAATCCTTCCAACGCTTTTATCTGGAGCATCTGTCCCCCTCCCTCAGCTGTCCTCTGTCAGGTCCGCAGCAGCTGACTTCAGCTCAACCAATCAGGTTTGTAGGTTACAGAATGACGTAGCCGCCAGGACTGGATGCTGCACAGAGAAGTAGGGGGAGGGTGATCTGATGCTATGACGTAATGCTCTACATTCCCCCCTATGAGCGCGAGTCTTCTGTGTGTGAGCAAGTACAAACACAGTGTAAAACACATCCATCCATCCATCCATCAACACATCCATCCATCCATCATCCATACATCCACCCATCATCCATCCATCCACCCATCATTCATCCATCCATTAACACATCCATCCATCCATCCATCCATCCATCCACCCATCATCCATCCATCCACCCATCCATTGAATTTTTTTTTTTTTAATTCAATTTTATTTATATAGCGTCTGTTACAACACAGGTTGTCTCCAGGATCTTTCCAGAGACCAGAACATGACCCCCGAACAATTATTACATAAACAATGGCAGGTAAAACCTCCCCTTTAAGAGGGAAGAAACCTGGACCAGGACCTGGATCATAAGGGGGAAGAAACCTGGACCAGGACCTGGCTCATAAGGGGGGACCCTCCTGCTGAAGACCAGCCGGGTAGAGCAAGAAATAAGAAAGAATAGAGACATAGAGACACCGTCAAAGGTACAAGACAGGATACAATAGTAACTATCATCAGTAGTCCAATTAGACTTCTGTGTATATGGGTGATATATGGATAGACGGTGATCCAAGGGGATGAGGACTGCAGGTCGGGGTGTCAGCAAGCATCCAACAGACATCCACACAGACAGGTGGAGGCAGACACTGGGATGGTCAGAGGTGGAACTGCAGGTCAGCAAGCAGCTCCTGAGGTTCTGGTCTGCAAGACATGTACAGAAGAGGAAAAGAAGGGCCAGACAAGCACAACAAATTACAAGAACAATGGACCACAATTAAGTTTATGGGATATTGTTAATAAATGAGGGTTGAGGTGAAGAAGAGACAGAGAAGGCAAAGAGAAACAGAGAAGGTGAAAGGCACCACTCAGTGGATCATGTTGGTGCCCCCCTGCAGCAGAGGCCTATAGCAGCATATCTACACCGAAGCTGTTTAAGATGAGCTGCTCTAATCTGGTCCTGCAGCTGCAGCTTTGACTACTGGCCCTGACACATTAAGGTACTAAATATACACTAACTATATGCTTTATTAAACAGAAATGTTTTAAGTTTAGTTTTAAAGGTGGAGGTGGTATCAGCCTCCTTCACCCAAACTGGAAGTTGGTTCCAGAGTGATGGTTCCTGATAGCAGAAGACCCGTCCTCCAGATCTACATCTGGATCTTCTAGGAACTACGAGTAAACCTGCACCCTGAGAACGGAGAACTCTGTTAGGAACGTACGGTTCTATCAGGTCTTGCAAATATCGCGGTGCTAGGCCATTTTGGACTTTATATGCCAGTAATAAAATGTTGAATTGTATTCTAAGTTTTCCGGGGAGCCGATGGAGGGAAGCTAAAACTGGAGAGACGTGGTCTCTCTTGCTGATTCCTGTCAGCATTCGCGCTGCTGCATTTTGGATCATCTGGAGGATCTTCAGAGAATCACTTGGACATCCAGCCAACAACACGTTACAGTAATCTAGTCTAGAAGATACGAACGCATGAATTAGTTTTCCAGCATCACTCTGGGAGAGGATGCTCCTGATCTTTGTGATATTACGGAGGTGGAAAAACACAGTTTTACAAACCTGATTAATCTGCTGTTTAAATGACAAATCCTGATCGAATATAACTCCATGGTTTCTCACAGTTTTACTGTCCATCAACACATCCACCCATCATCCATCCATCCATCAACACATCCATCCATCAACACATCCATCCATCCATCAACACATCCATCCATCAACACATCCATCCACCCATCATCCATCCATCAACACATCCATCCATCCATCCATCAACACATCCATCCATCCACCCATCATCCATCTATCCCATCAACACATCCATCCACCCATCATCCATCCATCAACACATCCATCCATCCATCAACACATCCATCAATCCACCCATCATCCATCTATCCATCAACACATCCATCCATCCATCAACACATCCACCCATCA
>CM026204.1:775167-885483 GCA_014839995.1 Xenentodon cancila | reverse complement strand
GGGGGGGGGGGGTGTTGGTGTGTGTGGGGGGGTGTTGGTGTGTGTGGGGGGCGTGTGTCCGTTCGTAGTACTCTCATGTTTGCAGTAACTATTTTTTGAAGTATTTATGGTACCAGCAGGTTCTCATGTTTCTGGTTCAGGATGAGTCCAGGTTCTACAGCGTGGATCTGGAAAGGGGTCCCACTGGCTTTGGGTTCTCCCTGAGGGGGGGCAGCGAATACAACATGGGGCTGTACGTGCTGGGACTGATGGAGGGGGGGCCGGCCCAGCGCAGCAGCAAAATGCAGGTACAAGTACACACGTGCACAGTCTGACGTGTCACGTCAACACCTGTCTCAGGTGAAGTGAACACGTCCCTGTTAGATACCCGGTAAAACTATCAGCTATTGTGAAGGACTACCACGTGAATCTGCAGCTCCAGCAGCGCCCCCCAGAGGACGCTTTACCATTACTGACACTTCATGAACACCTCACTTCCTGCTGGAGGCGCTGCTGAGATGGCGGCGTTCGTCCTGAAGGGGCCACCTCAGCGACCATCCATCCATCTTCTATTCCATTTTATTCCTTTGCAGGATAAAACTAAAAACACTCCTGTTTCTTAAATTTAATAACAAAAGCAGATCTGTGTTTGAGGATTTCCTTGACTCTCCGGTGACCAGGGTACCTATGCTGCAGGTGTCCGACCAGCTGGTGGAGATCAACGGCGACAGCACGGCGGGGATGACCCACAGTCAGGCTGTGGAGCAGATCCGAAGAGGTGGAAACCGCATCCACCTCATCCTGAAGAAGGGGAACGGATATGTGCCCGACTACGGTGAGACGTCACACTCTCACCTCGGACCTGTGACACAGGGGAGACGTCTGTTGGACTCACACTCCACTTCTGTCCTGTAAAGCACTGAGCACCAGGACCACCAGGGCCCCCGTGGTCAGAGGAGCCACGCATCAGCTGACCCGGTGGTCAGGGACCCTGGTGCAGGCCCAGCAGAGGTGTTGCTCCTCTGTGGGTGGGCGGGGTCTGCGTCTGATTGGCTCCGTCTACGTCCGGGGTGGGAGACCCCGGTCCTCGAGGGCCTGTCCTGCATGTTCCAGATGTTTTCCTGATCATCACACCCTGATGAGTTGTCCAGGTCTTGATGACAGTTGGTGACGAGCATGAATTGGAATCAGCTGTGTCAGTGCAGAACCCATCTCCAACATGCAGGACAGCGGCGTCGAGGGCCCAAGCTGCCCACCTTCATCTGGCTGTCGGTGAATTCGGCCTGGAAGGATCCGGGAGGATCCGGGAGGATCCGGGAGGATCCGGGAGGATCCGGGAGGATCCGGGCTCCAGCCAGGACACCTCCACCCTCTGCACCTTCCAGTCCAGCCCAGAGCTGGTCGTGGTGGTCTGTTACTACAAGTATCAAGTTTCCATAGATAGGAATGATTATTGTCTGTTAGGTCTTTATCCTCAACCCACAAGCCACATCCTTAAATTACCCAAATCGCAGCTCCGCAGCTCTGTGACATCACCGCCGCCGAGGCACTCTGACACAGGCTGGCGTACACCTGCTCGGCGTGTTTGGGCTCAGAGGAGAACGCAGGTCTTGGTCTGGTCTTCAGGGACCAGCTGCAGCTGTTGTTACTCGTTCGTCAGCTCTCAGCTCGTTCTGCTGTCTGACTCTTTCTCTCCTCCTCTTCTTCCTCTTCTTCCTCTTCCCCTGCTCCTCTGCGTTTTCCTCCTCCGACTCTTCCTTCTCTTCCTCCTGCTCCTCTTCCTCAGTGGAGCTGTCCAGCCTGTCTCTCTGTATGACCAACTCCAAACAGGGCGAGCCCTGCTTCTACGTGATTGGACGAACTGAAAACTCGCGGTTGGTAACTGTTTCCTCTTGGCTTCTTCTCAGCTTCTCCTTCATGTCTTCATCACTCACACCATCCTCCTCCTCTTCATCCAGTCCATACTCTGTTCAGGTCAGCATGGTCACATGACATGAGACATGCAGTTTCTTGTTAGTTCTAGACTGTTGGGCCGTTAGTGGACCTTTCTGATGAAACCAAAGGTGACATCACTGGGATCAGTTGGGAAAGCATCGTTCCAGGAGGATCCTCAGTGTCTGGCAGTCTGACCAAAGCAAACGTTTACCATGACCCCGTAAAAATCTGGTTTTCACCTGCTCCAATAATGCAAACACTGAATAAAAATACCAACTTTTCTAATACCACAAAATCTTACATGTGTACATCATTTTGATTCTGTATTTAAATGGACAAAAGTATCAGGGAATGTTTTCCTTTGCACTTGTGCTTGTTGAAATGAAGCCAGTGAGCACAGTTAAGAAAGTGTTTGTTCCCTTGAAGAAACATTCCTGGAAACGCAGCTTTCACTTTGCCTTTGTTTTCCCGTCAGACGGCTGGCGAGGACCGTCATGTGATGAGCCACGGCTGCATGCGTCTTTGTGTTACGGACTTACGGTCATGACGGTTTCATGCTGGTGATGTCATCTATTTCATGTTCATTTCTTTTCCGTCCAGCTGCTGCTTCGGCGTGTTTTTGTTGTCAGTTTTCCCACATTGTTGCACATGTTTGATATTCTGGCTTTTTCCGTCAGGCCCTGAAGAAGGAGCCCTCCCCCCCCCCTCCTCTTCACCAACCGAGGAGCAACATTTGGTAGCCATGACAACCTCCTCCTTCGGTCAGCACTGGAGAGGAGAAGAAGATGGAAGAGGAGGAGAAGATAGGAGGAGGAGGACAGATAAAGAAATGGGAACCAAACGAAGACCAGGAGGACCAGGAGGAGGATCCGGGCCTCCTGATCTGGACCTGGACCTTGTGGAGAAAGAAGCGCTGGTGGAGAAAGTGAGGAGGAGGAGGGAGGAGGAGGAAGCTGAGAGGAGATGGGAGGAAGGGGAGAGGAGGAGACTGAAGGAGGAAGAGGAGAAGATGGAGCGAAGAAGTCAGACTGTGAGGCAGAAGAAATGGGAGGAGCAGAGGGAGCAGGGGAGGAGGAGTCGGAGCCTACCCAGACCCGAGGCTTCATCCTGGGAGGAGCAGCCTGAGAGACGGAGGAGGAGTGAGACGAAGAGCAGGAGGAGGGGGCAGCAGGAGGAGAGAGATGACAACAGCATGCACCATGCAAAGCATTCTGGGAGCGCAGCTCAGCGGGCGGCATTCTCCTTCCTCATGCCGATGGATGATGATGACCAACATCCATCTGACAGCGAATCAGCAGCCAGCTTCTCAGACATTGGCCAATCAGCAGCCAGCATCACTTCAGCACAGAGACAAGATTCTGAGTGGAGCAGAGCTGAGTCGCCACGGCAGCAGGGGAACGCCCCCGGCCCCTGGCTGAGACCAAGCCCACAGAGGCTGACGCAGGTTCTGATTGGCAGTCGGCTCAGTGGGCAGGAGCTAAGAGGCGGGCTTTCTCTCTGATTGGCCAGCAGTGAGGACAGTCTCCTTTTTTCATTTGCCAATTTTTTTATTGGCTACATATAAGGGCTTTGTTGGTTGGCCTGCTGAGAGTAGGCCCGCCTCTCCCCACATCTCATTGGACTGAGATGGTCGACCTGTGATCAGGCACTGATCCAACACTTCCCTCCCATTTTACCCATCATCCCTCAGTTCACCCTGAGACCTGTATCATGAAGCGGCGCGTTCTCAGCGCTCCGTTAGTGCTAACACTCCCAATGCATCTCCATGGTAACCAGGAGACGTCACCGTAGCAACCACGGCGAAAGCCATAGCATTCAGACCAGAGTAAGCCTGGTCAGCTTGGTGATCTGGAGCGTGGGCGGCAACAAAGACCCAGAGTCCTGTTGAATGTTTGGTTGAAGGTGGAGTAGGTGGCGTCGGCCTCCTCAACCCTCCATCACAACACATCAACTTGCACCCGCGTAGACGCATAAAAAGTGCCTGTCAACGAGAGTCGGCGTGCGATTTTGTTAACCTGTAGCTAACGAGCGTCCACGGCTGATGTTTCATGATGTTTGTGAATGCACCGCCGCCCAGCACGCCAAACCCTGGTAACAGACGAGGGCGAGCGCACCACAGAGGCGTCACCAGCGGCCAGCTGCCGCGTGCCTGTTGGTGATGCTGGATACGCTGACGTTTCACCGTCCGAAAGCAGGTTCCTCCTCTGGACTCATGGACCGCCCCCGCCCTGAGCCAGTAGGAGTGTACCAAGCTGAGCTACGGAGAAGCGCCAATCACCAGCCTCCACGCCACAGTAAATTCATCTCTGAGCTTTTTTATCATTTATCATCAAAAGGAAAAACTGATTTCAACCATTAAAAGCATAAATGATGTTGCCATGATCTCCTGCTCCACCTTTAACCTGCGACCTGACCCCGCCTGTCAGTCGGTGTCAGTGGGGATGACTCCGCCCTCAGATAGGCTCCACCCTGTTCTCTGGTGGCTAAAACTCCAAATTTAATGGGCTCCTGGTCTGCAGTCGTTGCGCATCACAGCCTTCTTCATCTTCATCTTCATCTTCACATTCACCTGCAACCTTTGAGATCATATGCAAAAAATGTGAGGACAGCTGTCTTGTAACTTTCTGTGTAATCTCGGCATGTGAATATTCCTGGAATGATTTTTTATTTTTATAAAGCTGACATGAGAAGATTAATGGCATTATTATTGATATGATTAGAGATGAAGTAGAAGTCGAGGTGATCTTATCTGCCTGCTTGCTTGTAAAAATGATGATGAAATAACAGAGCCATACACACACACACACACACACACACACACACACACACACACACACACACACACACACACAAGCACACACAGACGCACACACACACGCACACGCACAAGTGCACACACACACACACACAAGTGCACACACACACACAAGCACACACACACACACACACAAGTGCACACACACACACACACAAGCACACACACACACACACACACACGTGCACTTGCACACGCACACACACGTGCACTTGCACACACACACATACACACACGCGCGCTTGCACACACACACATACACACACACGTGCGCTTGCACACACACACAGATACACACACACCGATGTCAGGTCCAGCTGTGTCCTGCAGCTGTCAGTTGACCGTATCATCGCCACGGCAACAACGGGACGACCTGCAGCTCCGGACCAGAACAAGTGCCTCATTTTGTTTCAGCCTTTGCCACCGGCTACCACTTCCTGCCCCGTCTGTCTGTGCTGTCCAGCAACAACCACACACACACACACACACACACACACACACACACCTGCCCCCCCCCCACTTCCATCCTCAGCATTCACCAGTGTTTTTATATTGAAGAATAATAAAGACTGGATGAAAAGTGTGTCGTTTGTGTCTGAGCTTGAGTCAGAACGTTCCCACGTTTGTGTGGGAACATGAAACCATTTAGAGCCTTAAAAAAAGAAAAGTGTTGTGCGTCCAGTGAGATCCTGCGTCATGACCCCAGCAGAAACCAGAAACCCCCGGGCGGGGGAGCGCCGGGTCCCTCAGCCCCGGGCGGCGGAGCGCCGGGTCCCTCAGCCCCGGGCGGGGGAGCGCCGGGTCCCTCAGCCCCGGGCGGGGGAGCGCCGGGTCACTCAGCCCCGGGCGGGGAAGCGCCGGGTCCCTCAGCCCCGGGCGGGGGAGCGCCGGGTCCCTCAGCCCCGGGCGGCGGAGCGCCGGGTTCCTCAGCCCTGTAGAGTTTTTCCACCTGGGGTTGTGTAGCAGGTAAATTTCTTTTTTTGGAACCATTCTGGACCATTCATGTTGTGGATTTTGGATTTGCTTCAGGGTTCACCCAGCTTCCTCTAAGCTTCAGCTGACTCATCTTGGAGGAGGTTCTGGTAGGCTTGAGGAACATTCCCGTTCCTCATTGATATTTTCATCAGTCCACAAAACACTTTCCCAGCACTGTTATGGAATATCAGCGTGTTTGGAGTCCTGTCCACCCCAGACTAGGAAGAGTGACCACTACACTGTCTGCTTGCAGTCGGAGACAGTGTGTCATGCAGATCAGCGTCTCCTGATTGTATCTCATCCAACAACAAACAAAACAACACAAGAAACCAATAAAGACATGACAGCAAACTGCTTCTTAAAAAACTTTATAAACGTATCAAAACTATAAACTACAAAGTGTCCAGAATCTCTTCAGCATAAAATGTAAGAATTCACAGGAGCCATGGAACATTCTCTTCATGTCCGTCCGTCCAGTTACGTCAAGGCTTCCGTGTCCCGCCTCCACGGACCACACGCAGGAATCAAGCCACACCGGAACCTGGACTGTGTTTGTAGTGAAAGACGGGAGGCGACGCAGCGGCACAAGGAGCGCTGAGGAGTTCAGAGCTGCGCGTGAAGAACACGCCGAGGTAGTCACGTAGTCGCCCACAATCCTGCTGCTCTTATGAAGATGAGGTAAGAATATAGAAATATTGTCCTACAGGAGTCCAACTGTCCCACTGCTGCAGCCTTAACAGACGTGGGTGTGGCTTCAGCTGCTCAGCTGAGCGCGCTTCTCAGATGATGAAAAGAGGCACTTTTCTGATGAATGCAAGTGTTTTCAAATCTACAGCAGCCCTCTGAAGCGTCACGAACGTCACGTCACAGGAGTGTTCACCTGCCAGGACCACAGAAGAAGACCTGGACAAAACCTTCTGGGATGTCACCCGCGTTTCCTGAAGAGTGCTGGTTTTCCCATACTGCACTGCTGGTAGGAACTGACTCCGCCCAACCCCGGCGGATCAGAAAATGGGCAGGACCTAATGCTGACCGGGACACACCCCTGTATTTCATGCTAACCTCTAACGCTGTCTAATGTTACTTTACTGTCATTGAGCTGAAATCCGTCCGCACGTCTGACTGCCGGCGTTGTTGCAGCGGGACAGTCCGCCCCCGTGTGGTCAGAGGAGGTACTGCTACACGGAGTGTCTGAATTACACTTCTGTTTTGTCCCACAAAGTTTAACTGGATGGAAACAAACACGTCCCGCTGGTTTAGTTTCATCAGTGTAACTTTGTTTTTGCTCCACTGTCACTAATCTTTATGAAGCTTATCCAAACGGAGCTTTTAAACCGTCTATTTCCAGTGAACTCAACAAGCTTGTGTCCTGAAGTCAACATGGACCTCCTCTGTCACGATGGTCCATTTTCTGTGGCTACATCTCCATCTACTGCCTCCTCCTCCTCCTCCTCCAGCAGACAGGGCAGACAGGTGTAGCAGGGCGGGGCCACCAGCAGGTGGCAGCGCAGTGGCCAAACCTGCCATCCATTGGTGTGGGATTGAACCTTGGAGCCGCGGCAGACGCTCAGACGCTCAAGATGGAGGAGCAGAGACACCAGCTAACACACACGCACGCACACACACACACACGCACACACACACACACACACACTGCAGTTAGCACTCTCACACAAGCGGTCACCATGGCAACCACCTGCTTACACTGACAGACTGAAGGCGGGTTTCCATGAGCAGGGGTGGGGGTAGGTTTGGGGGCTCTGGTCTCTGATGTGTCTACATTACTTTATTATGATATTACGATGGTGAATCTAAGACCTGGTTTTGCTGAATAAAGGGACTGTTGAAGGGTGAAGGGAACCTAAAACATCCAGCACCAGCAGGGCAGCACCTGGGTCCAACTGGACTCTCAGCAGCCTGACCAGCTCTGATCCCTCCTACTGGATTCTCGCTTTGGAAAACAGCGTCCGCTACATGACAGTAGTAGTAGTACCAGAAAGTAACCACAATGAGAATTTTCTGGAACTTCTACAGTTCTGAGTTCCTGCCCTGGATCTGAAACCACATCTGGATCTCAACCACCAACTCTGGGGCAGCCATCAAGCACCAGAGGGAGGAACAGATGGACTCATAAAAGTAATCCCCGCTAATGAAAACCCACCTTGACTGACAGTAACAGCTGTGACATCACTGACCCGGTGCGTCTCAGTACCTGGCTCAGGTGTGTGATCTGGTGCGTGTGCTCCTCATAGACCCTGTGTGCGTCCGGCAGCGTGCAGTTCTGGACACTGATGTAGAAGAAGCCGTCAGGGAGGACGTGGACGATGGTGTCGGACATGGAGGACAGCTGAAACAGAAGACGGCGCTCCTTCATGAGTCAAAGCATTGAGCCAGAACATAACGGGTCGGTTAGCATGTGTTCAACACGACCCAACACAAACCCCAACATTTCAGACTGACCAGCGGCTGAGCTCCCAGCTACACACGAGGACAGGTTCATTTAAACCGGCCTCAGGACCGGTCCTTGTGTGCCGGTGTCCCACCTGTTCTAGAAACATCTAGAACAGGCTGGACACCGGCACATTCTAGATGTTTCTAGAACATGCAAGGCTGAGGAACACTCACATCAACACACCTGAATGTAATTATTTGGTCATCATCACCTTGTTATCAGGAAATGCGCAAGTCTGTGAACGAAACAGCTGTCTGGGTGTGTTAAAGCGGCGAAACATAAAACATGTGGGGCACCGACCCGCGAGGACCGGGGTTCCCCATCCCTGACCTGAAACATGTGGGGCACCGACCCGCGAGGACCGGGGTTCCCCATCCCTGACCTGAAACATGTGGGGCACCGACCCGCGAGGACCGGGGTTCCCCATCCCTGACCTGAAACATGTGGGGCACCGACCCGCGAGGACCGGGGTTCCCCATCCCTGACCTGAAACATGTGGGGCACCGACCCGCGAGGACCGGGGTTCCCCATCCCTGACCTGAAACATGTGGGGCACCGACCCGCGAGGACCGGGGTTCCCCATCCCTGACCTGAAACATGTGGGGCACCGACCCGCGAGGACCGGGGTTCCCCATCCCTGACCTAAAACATGTGGGGCACCGACCCGTGAGGACCGGGGTTCCCCATCCCTGACCTGAAACGTGGGGCACCGACCCGCGAGGACCAGGGTTCCCCATCCCTGACCTGAAACATGTGGGGCACCGACCCGCGAGGACCGGGGTTCCCCATCCCTGACCTGAAACATGTGGGGTACCGACCCTCGAGGACCGGGGTTCCCCATCCCTGACCTGAAACATGTGGGGCACCGACCCGCGAGGACCAGGGTTCCCCATCCCTGACCTGAAACATGTGGGGCACCGACCCGCGAGGACCAGGGTTCCCCATCCCTGACCTGAAACATGTGGGGAATAAGAAAGTAGGACCAGTTAGACCATTAAATTATGACATTTTGCATTCAAGAAAAATAATTTTTGCAACAAGACAATGGCATGCCTGAGCGCCATCAGGGATGCTGGTGAAGGCCACATGGATCAGTCTTGGCCTGGCTCCACAATGACCTGAATAACCCTGAAGGATTAGGGGCAGATGAAGAGGAGAGGGAAAGGAGAGGCATAGGCCAGGTGGAGTACACCAGAGACATGCTCTGGTCCCGGTTCTGGTCCCAGTTTAGGACACATGTAATTAAATGTATGACTGGCCAGTGCAGTAGTTCAGTGTTGAAAGGCTACGTTGGAATAATTTGAGAAATTGTATTTTCTTTTTTTTCTTGTCTGTCCTGTTTCCTTGTCACCTTTCACCTGTGTGTGTTATTATTGTGTGTATTATTTTGTGTTTATTTTGTATATCCTAGCTCATCTCTCTGTGTAAAGGTTTCAATTAATCAAACTTTCATAATATATCAGACAAACTAGAAACAATTTTAAAATAAGTAGGGTGTAGGAAATGAAAAGCGACTGTCAGAGTTATGAACATAAACATAAATATATATATATATATATATATATATATATTATTACATGATTCCCTTTAAGTCGTAATTCTCTGCTGCCTGTATTTACAAGATCGTGGTGCCAGGATTAAGATATACAGGATGTCAGAGCCAAATGGGCCTATAGCGTGTCTGTTTCTCCATCTAATTACATTTACATACAGCATGTCATGTGACTGCTTTTTTCCTCTGTGAATAAAAGAGACCGCAGCAAAGAGGAAGACGGGAATGGTCAGGAATCGCCATGGGTGATACCCCTTGGCGTCGGCCCTTCCCCCCTTTGCAAAGCTATGATCAAAACTGCTGTCTCTGGGTGGTTCATTCCTGTAATTGAGAGGTTTCGACGACCCTAACAGCGACAATCTCATGATTGCCTGTGTTTGTAGGTGAAGACAGACCTAAAACAGGCTGCAGGGCTTCAGCGACGGAAGAGTCTTGGAGCCGTTTTAAAGAAAACAGAAAAAGTCTATGTTCTGAGCCTGGCAGCAAACTTTGCTACTGATTCTCTTTACAGGAATTCATTTTTATTGTTTTATTTCATTTTATCGTTTTATGCATTTAGTTTTTAGATTTACATTCAGCCTTGAAAAAGCCATTTTCAACTAAGCATTTATTAAATAGTTGGTAACAGTAACATCTGGAGTCGAGTGTCATTTCTTTGCAACAACTCCCCGGAGAGCCCGGAGAGCCCGGAGAGCCCGGAGAGCCCCGAGAGCCCCGAGAGCCCGGACAGCCCCGAGAGCCCGGAGAGCCCGGAGAACCCGGAGAGCCCGGAGAGCCCCGAGAGCCCGGAGAGCCTGGAGAGCCCGGACAGCCCCGAGAGCCCCGAGAGCCCAGAGAGCCCGGAGAGCCCGGAGAGCCCGGAGAGCCCGGAGAGCCCGGAGAGCCCGGAGAGCCCCGAGAGCCCGGAGAGCCTGGACAGCCCGGACAGCCCCGAGAGCCCCGAGAGCCCCGACAGCCCAGAGAGCCCGGAGAGCCGCACCCGCTGCTGAACAAAATGGTAGAGGACACACTGTCCTGACCTGAAACATCCGGGACACCGGATTTGAAGAGCCCTAAATTAAACTATATCTGGAATCAAGAAGTACAGTAGAAGCGGCTACATGAAATCCATGTTTTTATTTACAAAACTCATTTCACGTCCAAAACAAAAGATGTATTCACTGTCATAAATAAACGACATCTGTGAATTCTGTTTTGTTTAAACAGCTTTTATAGGGGATGTGATGATTTCATCTCATCCGTTTTTCGCCACTTTGGATGATGTCATACTGGCAGGAGCTGGCTCCACCCAACTATCAGTCCAGAAAAGGCGAAATGGCGTGACAAACACAATGGAACACGCCCAAGCTAGCTACCACAAGGTAGCTGTTTTAGCTAAGCTTAGCTCGGCTAACCTGGATGCTAACTAGCGCTAGCTTCCCTGCATTCTGATGGGACGTGTCCATCCATCCTGGTCTCAGACGCTCCTACCACGATGACTGGCTCACTCATGGCTCTTTGATGAACTGTAACTAATTCCACAAAAGCATCAGTTTTGAAAAGCAGATGTTGCCCGTTGGTCGGACCAGGACCAGCTGAACCCGCTGAACCCGCTGATGGTGACAGAAGACCCTGACCACCTTCAGCAGGACAAATCCAGTCAGGTTTAATCACTGAATTTAATGTTCTTCATTGTGTGTATGTGTTTGTTTCCAGACTGTGCACTGATCCTGATGAATAAATTATGCTCTATAAATCTATGTTTCTGCAGGTCTTTAATTAGGAGGCAGAACCCAACTGGAACAAAATGAGTTTACAGGGTGAGATAATTGTATCCTGGTGTTAAGACAAAGTCCTGTATAAACACACAGGAAACCCACGTAAGGTGGTCAAACCCGTTTTAAAGACTGCAGCTGCAGGTTAAACAAAGAGGAGGGGGTTCGAGAGGCCACATGGCTTTCTTTGAAACCAGCTTTAACTCTGAACTTGCAACAATGTTATCCACCCTAAAACTAAAACATCAAATTTACTTGTAAAACATTCAAACTAAAAAAAGGATGGAATGTTTGGAACAATTACAGTTTCAGTGTAATTGCATAATAAAAAACAAGGAAGTAAACATGAGGCAAATATTTGGTAAAGGTTTTGTGTGAATTTCTGGCTTCGTACCCTGGAGCATTGCAAGAGCTGCAGCACCGGTCCATCAGCCAGAACTGCCACCCAATGAGCCGGCAGCACCATCCTTCTCAGCACCCGAAGCAGGTGCAGCAGGCGCAGCAAGCCCCGATCACCTTCAGCATCATCACTGATCCCGCCTCCAAACAAGCTGAATGACCCCGAGCTCTGAAAGAGAGCAGCCGCTGATTTACAAAGTCAGACCTTCTGCAGTTTTAATCACAGATCATGACTGACAGCTTCACTGACCAATGAAACAAACTCTGGTGGTTTGTAGGTGGAGTCAGACACTGCGACATCATCAATCACATTAGCTGTGCCAACCTCAGTGAGGTGTAAAGGCATCGGTGAACATGCTGACAGCGTTTCCTCATCAGAGTTGGAGGCTGGCAGATCCACCTCCACTTCGAAGAACTTCCCTCTCTTAGACACTCCTTCACTGCATGCTTCCTCCACCTCTTCCACTTCCATCAGCTCCTTCATCAGATGTGCAGATGCTCCGTTCCTCCCGTAAAGCTCGATCTCCACAGTCTCCTCCTCCTCATTTGGTTGCAGTGTTTCTACACCAGGAGGAGGAAGACGAGGAGGGATGAAGGTGAGGCCGGTAGAAACATGGAGGACTGAACCATCCTGGACACAAACCACACACTCTGGTCAGATAAAAAAAATTCCTGGAAGAAAAGAAATGAAGCAGGATCTGGTTTACCTGAGGCAGCAGACCAGGCAGACAGGTGAGGGCGGAGTCAGAGATGATGCTGGGAGACAGGTGGCTGCCGTCCAGAGTCAGGTTCAACTAGAACAGAAGTCAGTTCAGATGTCTTTCTGAGCGTTTACTGGACGTTCAGTGGTTTCTCTTCAAAGAGGTGGGTTTTACCTGGACATGCGTCCCGTTCAGTAGTCCTGACGCTAAAGCCAGACCTGCAGTTTCCTTACCAGCCACTAGGTTTTAGAGCCAGACCTGCAGTTTCCTTACCAGCCACTAGGTTTTAGAGCCAGACCTGCAATATCTCTACCAACCACTAGGTTCTAGAGCCAGACCTGCAGTTTCTCTACCAACCACTAGGTTCTAGAGCCAGACCTGCAATATCTCTACCAACCACTAGGTTCTAGAGCCAGACCTGCAGTTTCTCTACCAACCACTAGGTTCTAGAGCCAGACCTGCAGTTTCCTTACCAGCCACTAGGTTTTAGAGCCAGACCTGCAATATCTCTACCAACCACTAGGTTCTAGAGCCAGACCCGCAGTTTCTCTACCAACCACTAGGTTCTAGAGCGAGACCTGCAGTTTCCTTACCAGCCACTAGGTTTTAGAGCGAGACCTGCAGTTTCTCTACCAACCACTAGGGTCTAGAGCGAGACCTGTAGTTTCTCTACCGACCACTACGTTCTAGAGTCAGACCTGCAGTGTCTTTACCAACCACTAGGGTCTAGAGCGAGACCTGTAGTTTCTCTACCGACCACTAGGTTCTAGAGTCAGACCTGCAGTGTCTTTACCAACCACTAGGTTCTAGAGCCAGACCTGCAGTTTCTCTACCAACCACTAGGTTGTAGAGCGAGACCTGCAGTTTCCTTACCAGCCACTAGGTTTTAGAGCGAGACCTGCAGTTTCTCTACCAACCACTAGGGTCTAGAGCGAGACCTGTAGTTTCTCTACCGACCACTACGTTTTAGAGTCAGACCTGCAGTGTCTTTACCAACCACTAGGGTCTAGAGCGAGACCTGTAGTTTCTCTACCGACCACTAGGTTCTAGAGTCAGACCTGCAGTGTCTTTACCAACCACTAGGGTCTAGAGCCAGACCTGTAGTTTCTCTACCGACCACTACGTTCTAGAGTCAGACCTGCAGTGTCTTTACCAACCACTAGGGTCTAGAGCGAGACCTGTAGTTTCTCTACCGACCACTAGGTTCTAGAGTCAGACCTGCAGTGTCTTTACCAACCACTAGGGTCTAGAGCCAGACCTGCAGTTCCTCTACCGACCACTTGGGTTTAAAGCCAGACCTGCAGTTCCTCTACATACCATTAAGGTCTTGATCCGGACCTGCAGAGAAATCTTGTCCACTATTTGTCATCGATGAGACTAAACCTGAAGCAGATGCAGTTGACATCCCCACGTCCGCCACAGCGTCAATGTGAACCTGCAGAGGATCAACTGCTGGAATCAGCTAAAAGCGGTGCACAAACTCAGAAATGCTTGTACACCTGTCCTCTGAAACCTGGGTGACATCACAGGTCGGTCCAGTCAGCGACGCCACGCTCGCACGCTTCCTGTTACGGATCTGCTGGTCCTGTTCGTACTCTGCTGCTGCTACTAGAAATGTTGTCGTTCAGGTTAGTTTAGGTCTGGGGTGGGGAACCCTGGTCCTGCAGGGCTGGTGTCCTGCTGGTCCACCCTGGTCATTACCAGACTTGTGCAGACCCGGATGACACGCTGAAGACGATCCGTTGATTTCAATCAGGTGTGTTGAAGAGAGGAAACAACTAAAATATGCAGGACTGCGGTGAGGAACCAGGACCAGGGCTGAGAACCAGTGGTCTAGAGTTCAGGGAAGTGCTGGCTGTTTTTTTCGGTAAACCAACCTGTGAGTGTCCTATTCGCTCGTTCTCCTCCTCTTCTCTGTTCAATCTCTTTTTTTTTAGCTTCGGCCGTTTTCCTCCCCACATGGTTTTCCTCCCCTCGGCCTCCTCCACCTCGCCCTCCCACAAAGAGCTTGGAGATGAAAAACACTAAATAAATACAGACAGAGAGAAAAGGAAAGCAGAGGAAGAAAGGCCAGTTAGATGTCTCAGCGGGTTTGTCAGTTATTGTACTTTTTCAAGAATGATATAAAACCAAATGGCATTAAACAGAACTCTTGACTCAGGTCAACCTCTAAATAATCCACCTTCATGTTTGTTCAGGTGCTTTAAAAGGTGTCTGGAACCTGTGATGTCCCCTACAGGCCTCTTTATCGCCGGGTTGAACATGAGCGAAACAGACAGACCTGGAAGTCGGTGGGAGCACGCCCACCAAGTGTCAATCACAGTTAGGTGTTTTAGCTTGGCTGACTAATCATTATTACAATAAATATTATTATATTAGTTACATTAATTCTGATCAAAACTGTCCACGAATCCTCATTTCAAGTGTCGTTGCTGAAACGTCAGAAATCAGGACCAGCAGAGGTCAAACCAGGAACAGAAGGGTTCTGCTGCTGCACTACCACCACCACCATAGCAGCAGCACCACCAGCACACCACCACCATAGCAGCGCCACCAGCACACCACCATAGCAGCACCACCAGCAGCACACCACCACCACCACCAGCACACCACCATAGCAGCAGCACCACCAGCACACCACCACCATAGCAGCACCACCAGCAGCACCAGCACCACCACCACCAGCACACCACCATAGCAGCACCAGCACCACCACCACCAGCACACCACCATAGCACCACCACCAGCAGCACCACCAGCACACCACCACCACCATAGCAGCACCAGCAGCAGCACCAGCAGCACACCACCACCACCAGCACACCACAATAGCAGCACCACCAGCACACCACCACCACCATAGCAGCACCACCAGCACACCACAATAGCAGCACCACCAGCACACCACCACCACCAGCACACCACAATAGCAGCACCACCAGCACACCACCACCACCATAGCAGCACCACCAGCACACCACCATAGCAGCACCACCAGCAGCACCCCCACCACCATAGCACCACCACCATAGCACCACCACCCTAGCAGCACCACCAGCACACCACCACCACCATAGCAGCACCACCAGCACACCACCATAGCAGCACCACCAGCAGCACCCCCACCACCATAGCAGCACCAGCACCACCACCACCAGCACACCACCATAGCAGCACCAGCAGCAGCACCACCAGCACACCACCACCACCATAGCAGCACCACCAGCACACCACCATAGCAGCACCAGCAGCACACCACCATAGCAGCACCAGCAGCACACCACCATAGCAGCACCAGCAGCAGCACCACCAGCACACCACCATAGCAGCACCAGCAGCACACCACCATAGCAGCACCAGCAGCAGCACCACCAGCACACCACCATAGCAGCACCAGCAGCACACCACCATAGCAGCACCAGCAGCAGCACCACCAGCACACCACCATAGCAGCACCAGCAGCACACCACCATAGCAGCACCAGCAGCACACCACCATAGCAGCACCAGCAGCAGCACCACCAGCACACCACCACCACCATAGCAGCACCAGCAGCAGCACCACCAGCACACCACCACCACCAGCACACCACCACCACCATAGCAGCACCACCACCACCAGCACCATAGCAGCACCAGCACCACCAGCACCACCACCACCAGCAGCAGCACCACCAGCACCACCACCAGCACACCACCACCACCAGCAGCAGCAGCACCCCACCACCACCACCACCAGCACCCCACCACCACCACCACCACCAGCACCCCACCACCACCAGCAGCAGCACCACCACCACCACCCAAGCAGCAGAACCACCACCCAAGCAGCAGCACACCACCAGCAGTACTACCATCAGCACCACCACCATCAGCACCACCACCAGCAGCACCAACAGCAGCAGCACACCACCACCACCACCAGCACCACCACCACCACACCACCAGCAGCAGCACCACCACCAGCAGCACCACCAGCAGCACCACCACCACCACACCACCAGCAGCAGCAGCAGCACAAGCAGCAGCACCACCAGCACACCACCACCACCATAGCAGCACCACCAGCACACCACCACCACCATAGCAGCACCAGCACCACCAGCACACCACCATAGCAGCACCAGCAGCACACCACCATAGCAGCACCAGCAGCACACCACCATAGCAGCACCAGCAGCAGCACCACCAGCACACCACCACCACCATAGCAGCACCAGCAGCAGCACCACCAGCACACCACCACCACCAGCACACCACCACCACCATAGCAGCACCACCACCACCAGCACCATAGCAGCACCAGCACCACCAGCACCACCACCACCAGCAGCAGCACCACCAGCACCACCACCAGCACACCACCACCACCAGCAGCAGCAGCACCCCACCACCACCACCACCAGCACCCCACCACCACCACCACCACCAGCACCCCACCACCACCAGCAGCAGCACCACCACCACCACCCAAGCAGCAGAACCACCACCCAAGCAGCAGCACACCACCAGCAGTACTACCATCAGCACCACCACCATCAGCACCACCACCAGCAGCACCAACAGCAGCAGCACACCACCACCACCACCAGCACCACCACCACCACACCACCAGCAGCAGCACCACCACCAGCAGCACCACCAGCAGCACCACCACCACCACACCACCAGCAGCAGCAGCAGCACAAGCAGCACCACCACCACCACACCACCAGCAGCAGCAGCACCACCAGCAGCACCACCACCACCACACCACCAGCAGCAGCACCACCACCACCACCCAAGCAGCACCACACCACCAGCAGTACTACCATCACCACCACCACCACCACCAGCAGCACCACCACCACCATCAGCACCAACAGCAGCACCAACAGCAGCAGCACACCACCACACCGAAGAGAAGTTCGGTCATCTAGGAGAGACTTGGAGTAGAGTCACTGCTCCTCCACATCCAGTAGAAATAATTGAGGTGGTTCGCTGGTTAGGATGTGTCCTGGACGCCTCTCTGTGGACATGTACAACCAGGAAGAGGCCCTAAGGAAGACCCAGGACACACCAGAGGGATTATCTCTGCTGGCAAAATCCTTGGTGTAGGAGTTGGGTAAGGAGATTGAGGTCAACCTGTGCTACCTTCAGAAACTGCTGCTGGATGAAGTGACCTTCAGTCAATGTGGCGTCCACAAGCCTGCCAGCTGACTTTGGTTTGGGGCTGGGAGCTGGCGGTTGTTGGCAGCCGGGGTGAAGGCTGCCACCCAGCTGCTGTCTGTCTGAACCTGCCACCCACAGATGTGACCAAGACACCAAGTTGGACCACAGCTGAGCTCAGTCATGTGGCTAGTGACGCAGACCCAAGGTGGCTCTGGCAGAGCCCAGCCGGTGCTCTGCTAGTCCTGTTTTCAGCTCTGCCAGTCCTCAATTCAGATGTTAGTCAGTAGACACCTGAAAGGAGGGCAGATAGACACATCTGTCCATGATAGATGACGTTAGTGTCGAAGGTTAAGACAAGCCCAATCAGCTAGTCTGCGGTATCTGACGTGGGTGGGTCCATCTGGCTTAGACCGTCTCCTGCAGTCTATAGGGTCTTCAACCTGGGTGCTCAGGACCCACTGCCCTGCATGTGTTAAAAGTTTCATTGGGGATGTTTCGTCAGCCGGTGTGTTGATGTGACAGAGACATGAGGAGTAGAACATCACCAACCTCCTTCTCCTCTGATTCCTCACTTTCATCCTGCCATTTCTTTTGATTCTTCCAGCGAGAAGGCTGAGGTTCAGTTGCCGTGGTAACCTTCTCCTCTCCATGGTTGATGCTGTGCAGCTGTTCCGTCTTCATGTATTTCCTGGTGGACTGAGGAGTAAACAGACAGCTGCAGTTCCTCTGATGAGCAGCAGGTGGCGACAGACTCAACAGTCCGGCCTCCACCTGAGGAACACTTACAGATGCAGTACAGATTCTCAGGCAGGTTCTGAACCATCTTCTCCTCTGTAGATTCTGGACTTCTCAGACTCACCACAACCAGGCACCGTCTGAAAACACACTTCTGCCTCTTGGTGGACGGACCGCCGAACTTCCTCATGTCCAGGCAGTTGACACACTTCCCGCAGTCCTTCCGGAGGCAGCTGGCGCAGGACCCACAGCCCTGCCGACGCTTCAACCTCTGCAGAGACCGAGTCTGTCAGCGTTCAGCAGGACAACACCACCAACCTGCTCATCTGTGAGTCTCACCTGAACTGTGATGGCTTTGGTCATTTTGGCTGACAGGACCTCGTTCCTCTTCCTCGACTTCATCTGGAGGACCAATCACAAGCCAGTGACAGATCACATGACAAGCAGACTACATGATTATTGGTTAACATGAGGCGCTGCATCTGTGTCAGATGATCACAGACACCTTCATCAGTCTCACCTGGTGCTCCACCTTCATCACCATCTCCTTCACTTCCTCTTCTTCTTCTTCGATTTCCGTCGTCCTCAGCTCCCACTGACGACCCCCGACCTGAACAGCAGACGTCCCAGAGTGAACACACCAAACAGCATCTGCACAAACGCAGGAACACAGCTGATGTGTTACCTTCTTAAGCACCACGGTGGGCGGAGTCTTCCTCTCTGGAATAAAAACAGAATCATGAGCAGATCTGCGGTGGACAGTTCTGTCGTTTCACAAAGAATAATTCAATGAGTTTTTCTCTTTAGTTTCGGGAAATGTTCAGATGTCTGTGGAACCGTGTTGACAGACATACGGACGGACAGAAGGAGCAGGAGACCGGGCGTCCGCCACGCCAGCGAGATCCGAGATCCACTGACTTGTATCTATCGTTCTTTTTTCTTTCTTTTTTAAACTTTGAATCATGCTTTTATTTCTCCTGTATGATGTTCATGTCCTTGTTGTTTAATCATATTATACTGATAAACTAGCCTCCCCTCCCCTTGCCCCGCCTCCCCTCCCCTTGCCCCGCCTCCCCTCCCCTCGCCCCACCTCCCCTCCCCTCCCCAGAATCCATCCAAAGGACCAGTAAAACAGGTAGCTGCCAGCTGTAGTAGTAGCTGATGTGGGCCACCAGAACCAGCGGAGTTTAAACCAGGGGTGGGCCGCTCCGGTCCCGGAGGGCTGCTGCATGTTTTAGATCTTTACCTGCTTCATCACGCCCTGGTACAAGTGGGGCAACTTCTAAAACATGCAGGACAGTGGCCCTGGAGGACCCACGCCCCCGTCCCTGGTTTACACAGCACCTGAGTGGACAGGTGGACAGGTGTGCGGTACCTGGAGAGCTGCAGCCACAGTCTCCATCTCCACGTCCACAGCAGGACTCCAGCCTGTAAACAAAGAAAAGCATCAGCACAGGCCACTCGGTGACAGCACACCGCCTCTGTGGTCGGTTCACCGTTGGGATGAAAAGTTCATTTCTTCTTGCTCCGCCCTCTTACCTGGGCTCTTGTGTTTGGCTGTTGCTTTCTGCTACGTTTGGTTTTTTAGTGAAGTCACAGTAGCTGTGATCCTTCTTTGTACGGTTTTTGCCAAAGTTTTCCTCGTTTTTGTTGCTTTGTAGGAGAAAGTGGGTGGAGTCAAAGGGAATATTAGAGCAGTGTTTGAGGCTCAGCCTGCTTTGGGGTCTCCCGGGCCTGCCGTCAGGGGCGTGATCTGGCTGAACTCGGACCTGCACCTTCTTCACGAACCTCTTTGTTACACTGCAGTCCTGCTGCTCAAGCGGGTGCATCAAGTCCCAGTCTGGCCCCGGGTCATGTATCCAGGCCCTGTGGCCCCACCTCCTTGTTTTCAGCCCCCACATCTTCAGCTCTTCGGGTCGAGGACGAGCAATCACAATCGTGCACTTCTTGATGTCTGGGAACTGCTGCCTCCATCGCTCCTCCTCATCCTCCCTCTCATCGCCTTTCTTCTCCTCCCAGCTCCTGGTCTCCATGGTAACCACAACGTCCTTGCTTTTGCAACATTTACGGGATGGGCAGAGCTTCTCAACATCAGGACAACCCATTTCATCTGCCACACAAACAGATTCTGGGTCATGGGGAATAATCATAACAGAACCAGATCTCTGATGTGGTTTAAGCACGGCCCGCAATCGACATGGTTTAAGTTTAAGTTGTATATTGGAAAAATTCTTCGTGGTATAAAAGGTAACATATATGACATTTCAAATTAAATTAGTAAATGAAGATGAGGTACGGCAGAAATATGAGTAGGTCTTCCACCTTTAGAGCTCATGTGTTTTTGGGTTTGTGTTCTAAAACCTGGACGCTCTAGAAGTCCATTCTACATCTCACCACGTGATGCAGCTGTGTCACAGAGGCGTTAAACCGGTGTTCTTTTGAATAGAACAGTTCTGGTTTTGAATCGGTGACCTCTTCAGCATGTTCTAGCACCCCGCGTGGAACAGTTGCTGAGCTGCGGACATATCTTAGGAACAAGTGCGTGACTTGCATTGTAAATATGTTGATTATTTATATAAGGCGTCTGTGAGTGACTGTGGAGTGAGTTCCAAGTGCTGCTCCGCAGCGATGTGGGGAGAATGTGAAGGCCCACAACAGATCCCTGCGTTCTCCCTGAGTTCTCCCCGCGTTCTCCCTGACTTCTCCCTGAGTTCTCCCTGCGTTCTCCCTGAGTTCTCCCTGCGTTCACCCCGACTTCTTCCTGACTTCTCCCTGAGTTCTCCCTCAGTTCTCCCCGACTTCTCCCCGACTTCTTCCCGCGTTCTCCCCAACTTCTCCCTGAGTTCTCCCCACGTTCTCCCTGAGTTGTCCCTGACTTCTCCCCCAGTTCTCCCCGAGTTCTCCCTGACTTCTCCCCGCGTTCTCCCTGACTTCTCCCTGACTTCTCCCCGCATTCTCCCCGAGTTCCCCCCGAGTTCGCCCTGCATTCTCCCTGCGTTGTCCCTGACTTCTCCCCGAGATCTCCCTGCGTTCTCCCCGACTTCTCCCTGAGTTCTCCCTCAGTCCTCCCTAACTTCTCCCCGACTTCTCCCTACGTTCACCCTGACTTCTCCCTGCGTTCTCCCTGAGTTGTCCCTGCGTTCTCCCGGACTTCTGTCCGAGTTCTCCCCGCTTTCTCCCCGCGTTCTCCCTGACTTCTCCCCGCGTTCTCCCCGACATCTCCCCGACTTCTCCCTGAGTTCTCCCCGCGTTCTCCCTGAGTTCTCCCTGACTTCTCACCGCGTTCTCCCTGAGTCCCCCCCCCCGAGTTCTCCCCGAGTTGTCCCTGACGTCTCCCCGAGTTGTCCCTGACGTCTCCCCGAGTTGTCCCTGACTTCTCCGCGCGTTCTCCCTGACTTCTCCCCACGTTCTCCCTGACTTCTCCCCGCGTTCTCCCCAACTTCTCCCTGCGTTCACCCTGACTTCTTCCTGACTTCTCCCCGCGTTCTCCCCAACTTCTCCCTGCGTTCACCCTGACTTCTCCCTGCGTTCTCCCTGAGTTGTCCCTGCGTTCTCCCTGACTTCTCCCAGAGTTCTCCCTGCGTTCTTCTTGAGTTCTCCCTGACTTATCCCTGAGTTCTCCCTGCGTTCTCCCCGAGTTCTCCCCGCATTCTCCCTGACATCTCCCTGAGTTGTCCCTGAGTTGTCCCTGACTTCTCCCCGCATTCTCCCTGACTTCTCCCCGCATTCTCCCTGAGTTCCCCCCGAGTTCGCCCTGCATTCTCCCTGCGTTGTCCCCGACTTCACCCTGACTTCTCACTGACTTCTCCCCGACTTCTCCCTACGTTCACCATGACTTCTCCCTGCGTTCTCCCTGAGTTGTCCCTGCGTTCTCCCTGACTTCTGTCCGAGTTCTCCCCGCGTTCTCCCTGACTTCTCCCTGACTTCTCCCCGCGTTCTCCCCGACATCTCCCTGAGTTCTCCCTCGAGTTCTCCCTCGAGTTCTCCCCGAGTTGTCCCTGACGTCTCCCCAAGTTGTCCCTGACGTCTCCCCGAGTTGTCCCTGATGTCTCCCCGAGTTGTCCCTGCATTCTCCCTGACTTCTCCGCGCGTTCTCCCTGACTTCTCCCCGCGTTCTCCCTGACTTTTCCCCGCGTTCTCCCCAACTTCTCCCTGCGTTCACCCTGACTTCTCCCTGACTTCTCCCTGCATTCTCCCTGAGTTGTCCCTGCGTTCTCCCTGACTTCTCTCCGAGTACTCCCCAAGTTCTCCCCGCGTTCTCCCCGACTTCTCCCTGACTTCTCCCCAAGTTCTACCCGCGTTCTCCCTGTCTTCTCCCTGACTTCTCCCCGAGTTCTCCCTGACTTTCCCCTGCGTTCTCCCTGACTTCTCCCCGAGTTCTCACTGAGTTCTCCCTCAATTCTCCCCGCGTTCTCCCCGCGTTCTCCCCGACTTCTCCCTGCGTTCTCCCTACATTTTCCCCAAGTTGGCCATGATTTCTCCCCACGTTCTCCCTGCGTTCTCCCCGAGTTGTCCCTGCATTCTCCCTGACATCTCCCTGAGTTGTCCCTGCGTTCTCCCTGACTTCTCCCTGCGTTCTCCCTGAGTTCTCCCTGATTTCTCCCTGAGTTGTCCCTGCGTTGTCAGTGTTCCCCCTGCATTCTCCCTGACTTCTCCCTGACTTCACCCTGACTTCATCCTGACTTCTCCCTGCGTTCACCCTGACTTCTCCCTGCGTTCTCCCTGACTTCTCCCAGACTTCTCTTTGACTTCTCCCTGAGTTCTTCCCGAGTTGTCCCTGATGTCTCCCCGAGTTGTCCCTGACGTCTCCCCGAGTTGTCCCTGCATTCTCCCTGACTTCACCGCGCGTTCTCCCTGACTTCTCCCCGCGTTCTCCCTGACTTCTCCCCGCGTTCTCCCTGACTTCTCCCCGCGTTCACCCTGACTTCTCCCTGCGTTCTCCCTGACTTCTCCCAGACTTCTCTTTGACTTCTCCCTGAGTTCCTCCCGAGTTGTCCCTGACGTCTCCCCGAGTTGTCCCTGACGTCTCCCCGAGTTGTCCCTGCATTCTCCCTGACTTCACCGCGCGTTCTCCCTGAGTTCTCCCTGCGTTCTCCCTGACTTCTCCACGACTTCTTCCCGCGTTCTCCCCAACTTCTCCCTGAGTTCTCCCTCAGTTCTCCCTGACTTCTCCCCGCGTTCTCCCCAACTTCTCCCTGCGTTCACCCTGACTTCTCCCTGACTTCTCCCTGCGTTCTCCCTGACTTCTCTCTGACTTCTCCCCGCGTTCTCCCCAAGCTCTCCCCGCATTCTCCCCGACTTCTCCCTGACTTCTCCCCGAGTTCTACCCGCGTTCTCCCTGAGTTCTCCCTGCGTTCACCCCGACTTCTTCCTGACTTCTCCCTGAGTTCTCCCTCAGTTCTCCCCGACTTCTCCCCGACTTCTTCCCGCGTTCTCCCCAACTTCTCCCTGAGTTCTCCCCACGTTCTCCCTGAGTTGTCCCTGACTTCTCCCCCAGTTCTCCCCGAGTTCTCCCTGACTTCTCCCCGCGTTCTCCCTGACTTCTCCCCGCATTCTCCCCGAGTTCCCCCCGAGTTCGCCCTGCATTCTCCCTGCGTTGTCCCTGACTTCTCCCCGAGATCTCCCTGCGTTCTCCCCGAGTTCTCCCCGCGTTCTCCCCGCGTTCTCCCTGACTTCTCCCCGCGTTCTCCCTGACTTCTCCCCGAGTTCTCCCCGACTTCTCCCTGCGTTCAGCCTGACTTCTCCCTGACTTCTCCCCGAGTTCTCCCTGACTTCTCCCTGAGTTCTCCCTCAGTCCTCCCTGACTTCTCCCCGACTTCTCCCTACGTTCACCCTGACTTCTCCCTGCGTTCTCCCTGAGTTGTCCCTGCGTTCTCCCGGACTTCTGTCCGAGTTCTCCCCGCTTTCTCCCCGCGTTCTCCCTGACTTCTCCCCGCGTTCTCCCCGACATCTCCCCGACTTCTCCCTGAGTTCTCCCCGCGTTCTCCCAAACTTCTCCCTGAGTTGTCCCTGACTTCTGCCTGACTTCTCCCCGCGTTCTCCCTGAGTTCTCCCTGACTTCTCCCCGCGTTCTCCCTGAGTTCCCCCCCCCGAGTTCTCCCCGAGTTGTCCCTGACGTCTCCCCGAGTTGTCCCTGACGTCTCCCCGAGTTGTCCCTGACTTCTCCGCGCGTTCTCCCTGACTTCTCCCCACGTTCTCCCTGACTTCTCCCCGCGTTCTCCCCAACTTCTCCCTGCGTTCACCCTGACTTCTTCCTGACTTCTCCCCGCGTTCTCCCCAACTTCTCCCCGCGTTCACCCTGACTTCTCCCTGCGTTCTCCCTGAGTTGTCCCTGCGTTCTCCCTGACTTCTCCCAGAGTTCTCCCTGCGTTCTTCTTGAGTTCTCCCTGACTTATCCCTGAGTTCTCCCTGCGTTCTCCCCGAGTTCTCCCCGCATTCTCCCTGACATCTCCCTGAGTTGTCCCTGCGTTCTCCCTGACTTCTCCCTGCTTTCTCCCTGAGTTCTCCCTGAGTTGTCCCTGACTTCTCCCCGCATTCTCCCTGACTTCTCCCCGCATTCTCCCTGAGTTCCCCCCGAGTTCGCCCTGCATTCTCCCTGCGTTGTCCCCGACTTCACCCTGACTTCTCACTGACTTCTCCCCGACTTCTCCCTACGTTCACCATGACTTCTCCCTGCGTTCTCCCTGAGTTGTCCCTGCGTTCTCCCTGACTTCTGTCCGAGTTCTCCCCGCGTTCTCCCTGACTTCTCCCTGACTTCTCCCCGCGTTCTCCCCGACATCTCCCTGAGTTCTCCCTCGAGTTCTCCCTCGAGTTCTCCCCGAGTTGTCCCTGACGTCTCCCCGAGTTGTCCCTGACGTCTCCCCGAGTTGTCCCTGATGTCTCCCCGAGTTGTCCCTGCATTCTCCCTGACTTCTCCGCGCGTTCTCCCTGACTTCTCCCCGCGTTCTCCCTGACTTTTCCCCGCGTTCTCCCCAACTTCTCCCTGCGTTCACCCTGACTTCTCCCTGACTTCTCCCTGCATTCTCCCTGAGTTGTCCCTGCGTTCTCCCTGACTTCTCTCCGAGTACTCCCCAAGTTCTCCCCGCGTTCTCCCCGACTTCTCCCTGACTTCTCCCCAAGTTCTACCCGCGTTCTCCCTGTCTTCTCCCCGAGTTCTCCCTGACTTTTCCCTGCGTTCTCCCTGACTTCTCCCCGAGTTCTCACTGAGTTCTCCCTCAATTCTCCCCGCGTTCTCCCCGCGTTCTCCCCGACTTCTCCCTGCGTTCTCCCTACATTTTCCCCAAGTTGGCCATGATTTCTCCCCACGTTCTCCCTGCGTTCTCCCCGAGTTGTCCCTGCATTCTCCCTGACATCTCCCTGAGTTGTCCCTGCGTTCTCCCTGACTTCTCCCTGCGTTCTCCCTGAGTTCTCCCTGATTTCTCCCTGAGTTGTCCCTGCGTTGTCAGTGTTCCCCCTGCATTCTCCCTGACTTCTCCCTGACTTCACCCTGACTTCATCCTGACTTCTCCCTGCGTTCACCCTGACTTCTCCCTGCGTTCACCCTGACTTCTCCCTGCGTTCTCCCTGACTTCTCCCAGACTTCTCTTTGACTTCTCCCTGAGTTCTTCCCGAGTTGTCCCTGACGTCTCCCCGAGTTGTCCCTGACGTCTCCCCGAGTTGTCCCTGCATTCTCCCTGACTTCACCGCGCGTTCTCCCTGACTTCTCCCCGCGTTCTCCCTGACTTCTCCCTGCGTTCTCCCTGACTTCTCCCAGACTTCTCTTTGACTTCTCCCTGAGTTCTTCCCGAGTTGTCCCTGACGTCTCCCCGAGTTGTCCCTGACGTCTCCCCGAGTTGTCCCTGCATTCTCCCTGACTTCACCGCGCGTTCTCCCTGAGTTCTCCCTGCGTTCTCCCTGACTTCTCCACGACTTCTTCCCGCGTTCTCCCCAACTTCTCCCTGAGTTCTCCCTCAGTTCTCCCTGACTTCTCCCCGCGTTCTCCCCAACTTCTCCCTGCGTTCACCCTGACTTCTCCCTGACTTCTCCCTGCGTTCTCCCTGACTTCTCTCTGACTTCTCCCCGCGTTCTCCCCAAGCTCTCCCCGCATTCTCCCCGACTTCTCCCTGACTTCTCCCCGAGTTCTACCCGCGTTCTCCCTGTCTTCTCCCTGTCTTCTCCCTGACTTCTCCCCGAGTTCTCCCCGAGTTCTCCCTGACCTTTCCCTGCGTTCTCCCTGACTTCTCCCCAAGTTCTCACTGAGTTCTCCCTCAATTCTCCCCGCGTTCTCCCCGACTTCTCCCTGCGTTCTCCCTGAGTTCTCCCTACGTTCTCCCCAAGTTGGCCATGATTTCTCCCCGCGTTCTCCCTGCGTTCTCCCTGAGTTGTCCCTGCGTTCTCCCTGACTTCTCCCCGAGTTCTCCCTGCGTTCTTCTTGAGTTCTCCCTGACTTATCCCTGAGTTCTCCCTGCGTTCTCCCCACATTCTCCCTGACATCTCCCTGAGTTGTTTTAATTGTTTTTAATTATATGTATTACTTTTATTGTACTGTTTTATGTTTTATTTTAAATCTGCACTTTCCTGTTCTTATGCTGTACAGCACTTTGGCTAAACTGAGGTTTTTTAAATAGTGCTTTATAAATAAACTTGAATTGAATTGAATTGAGTTGTCCCTGCGTTCTCCCTGACTTCTCCCTGCGTTCTCCCTGAGTTCTCCCTGATTTCTCCCTGAGTTGTCCCTGCGTTGTCCCTGTGTTCTCCCTGCATTCTCCCTGACTTCTCCCTGACTTCATCCTGACTTCTCCCTGCGTTCACCCTGACTTCTCCCTGCGTTCTCCCTGACTTCTCCCAGACTTCTCTTTGACTTCTCCCTGAGTTGTCCCTGAGTTCTCCCTGCGTTGTCCCTGCGTTGTCCCTGAGTTGTCCCTGAGTTCTCCCTGACTTCTCCACGAGTTCTCCCTGAGTTGTCCCTGCGTTGTCCCTGAGTTCTCCCTGACTTCTCCACGAGTTCTCCCTGAGTTGTCCCTGAGTTGTCCCTGACTTCTCCCCGCGTTCTCCCTGACTTCTCCCTGACTTCTCCCTGACTTCTCCCCGAGTTCTCCCCGAGTTCTCCCCGAGTTCTCCTTGACTTCTCCCCGCGGTCTCCCTGACTTCTCCCGAACTTCTCCCCGAGTTCTCCCTGACTTCTCCCTGAGTTCTCCCTGCGTTGTCCCTGACTTCTCCACGAGTTCTCCCTGACTTCTCCCTGCGTTCTCCCTGACTTCTCCACGAGTTCTCCCTGACTTCTCCCGGACTTCTCCCTGAGTTGTCCCTGACTTCTCCCTGCGTTCTCCCTGAGTTCTCCCCGACTTCTCCACGCGTTCTCCCTGACTTCTCCCTGCTTTCACCCTGCGTTCTCCCCGAGTTGTCCCTGTGTTCTCCCTGAGTTCTCCCTGCGTTCACCGTGACTTCTCCCTGCGTTCTCCCCGAGTTCTCCCCCAGTTCTCCTTGACTGCTCCCCGCGGTCTCCCTGACTTCTCCCTGCGTTCTCCCCAACTTCTCCCTGCGTTCTCCTCGACTTCTCCCTGACTTCTCCCCGAGTTCTCCCCGAGTTCTCCTTGACTTCTCCCCGCGGTCTCCCTGACTTCTCCCGAACTTCTCCCCGACCTCTCCCGAACTTCTCCCGAACTTCTCCCCGACTTCTCCCCGCGGTCTCCCTGACTTCTCCCCGAGCTCTCCCAAACTTCTCCCGAACTTCTCCCCGAGTTCTCCCTGAGTTCTCCCTGCGTTGTCCCTGAGTTGTCCCTTACTTCTCCCTGACTCCTCCCTGAGTTGTCCCTGACTTCTCCCCGCGTTCTCCCTGAGTTGTCCCTGACTTCTCCCCGCGTTCTCCCTGAGTTGTCCCTGCCTTCTCCACGAGTTCTCCCTGACTTCTCCCTGACTTCTCCCTGAGTTGTCCCTGCGTTCTCCCTGTGTTGTCCCTGCCTTCTCCACTAGTTCTCCCTGAGTTCTCCCGGACTTCTCCCTGCGTTCTCCCTGACTTCTCCAAGAGTTCTCCCTGACTTGTCCCTGAGTTGTCCCTGACTCCTCCCCGCGTTCTCCCCGCATTGTCCCTCAGTTCTCCCTGACTTCTCCACAAGTTCTCCCTGACTTCTCCATGAGTTCTCCCTGACTTCTCACTGACTTCTCCCGGAGTTGTCCCTGACTTCTCCCTGAGTTGTCCCTGACTTCTCCCCGCGTTCTCCCTGAGTTGTCCCTGAGTTGTCCCTGAGTTGTCCCTCAGTTCTCCCTGACTTCTCCCTGCGTTCTCCCCGAGTTGTCCCTGCGTTCTCCCTGAGTTGTCCCTGACTACTCCCTGACTTCTCCCTGAGTTCTCCTTGACTTCTCCCCGCGTTCTCCCTGACTTCTCCCCGAGTTCTCCCTGACTTCTCCACGAGTTCTCCCTGACTTCTCCCTGCGTTCACCCTGAGTTCTCCTTGCGTTGTCCCTGCATTGTCCCTGCGTTCTCCCTGACTTCTCCCTGACTTCTCCCTGACTTCTCCCTGAGTTCTCCTTGCGTTGTCCCTGCGTTCTCCCTTTATTCTCACTGACTTCTCCCCTCGTTCTCCCTGACTTCACCCCGAGTTCTCCTTGACTTCTCCCCGCGTTCTCCCTGACTTCTCCCTGCGTTCTCCCTGAGTGCTCCCTGACTTCTCCCTGTGTTCTCCCCGCATTCTCCCCAAGTTGTCCCTGACTTCTCTCTCCCAGAGTTCTCCCTGACTTCTACCCGACTTTTCCCTGACTTCTCCCCGAGTTCTCTCCCGAACTTCTCCTCGCGTTCTCCCTGACTTCTCTTCCCCGCGTTCTCCCTGACTTCTCCTCCCCGCGTTCTCCCTGAGTTCTCCCTGAGTTGTCCCTCACTTCTCCCTGAGTTCTTCCCGACTTCTCCCCGACTTCTCCTCGAGTTCTCCCGGAGTTGTCCCTGACTTCTCTCTCCCCTAGTTCTCCCCTAGTTCTCCCCTAGTTCTCCCCTAGTTCTCCCCTAGTTCTCCCCGACTTCTCCCCGAGTTCTCCCGAACTTCTCCTCCCCGCGTTCTCCCTGACTTCTCCTCCCCGCGTTCTCCCTGACGTCTCCCTGCGTTCTCCCTGCCTTCTCCCCGAGTTCTCCCTGACTTCTCCCTCTGTTCTCCGTGTGTTTTCCCTCCGTTCTCCCTGACTTCTCCCTCTGTTCTCCCTGCGTTCTCCCTGACTTCTCCCTGCCTTCTCCCTGAGTTCTCCCTGACTTCTCCCTGCGTTCTCCCTCCGTTCTCCGTGCGTTTTCCCTCCGTTCTCCCTGACTTCTCCCTACGTTCTCCCCGCGTTCTCCCTGACTTCTCCCTGCGATCTCCCTGACTTCTCCCTCTGTTCTCCCTGACTTCTCCCTGACTTCTCCCTGCGTTCTCCCCGCGTTCTCCCTGACTTCTCCCTGCAATCTCCCTGACTTCTCCCTGCGTTCTCCCTGACTTGTCCCTGCGTTCTCTCTGCGGTCTCCCCGAGTTCTCCCTGCGTTCTCCCCGAGTTCTCCCTGAGTTCTCCCTGAGTTCTCCCTGAGTTGTCCCTGAGTTGTCCCTTCTGGTTATAACTTCAACTTTACTGAAAACAACCTCCATTGCAGCTGCCATGAGAAAAATGACAGTGATAAACTTACCATCCACCTCAAACCCCGCCCCCAGATACAGGTCGTCAAATGGTTCCTTGTCCATGTCAGGATCTGGTACAGCGCCACGCCCTCTGCTACCATGGCCAGTGAAGGTGCGTCGTGCAGTCTGTATATATAATATATATTTATATATATATATATATATAAATGTATCCGATTTTTATCAGAAAGCCTTTGGACCACAGTCAGTAACACTTTGGACTTCAATCAGTCAGGTCAGGTTCCGAGTAGAAACACGTGGCCTGAGGTTTAATCACAGCTGCTGATGGTGGTTCTGGTTTCTGGGACTCACTGACTCTGGTCTGTCGTGGTCCCGAATCAGCTACATGGTTTGCTTCGTGGTTCCTGGGGAAACATTTTCAACGCTACCTGGCAGAGAAAGGCATGCTGGGAGATGTAGTCATCGGTCAGTGAATACAGACCCGTGAGTTAGACGGACCAGAGACCATTAGCATCTAACTACATCAGTGCTGGATCGCAGTTATGACGGGCACGCGTGCACGTGCGCACTGGCGCGTACAGGCACGCGGACACCCGGAGTGGACATGCTTTGCTTCGCTCCGGAGCTCTCTGCAGAGGACCGCGGCTTCTTCGCCGCCCCGCGGCGCTCCTCTCCGGGCGTGCGCACTCACCTGTGCCTGCTTTCGCCCTGCCGTGTTCGCGATGCAGAAATCTGACAATTTATTTGAATTAAAGCAGTTCTTGTTTCTCACCGCTCCTCGAGACCGTCCGCTGCTCCTCCTCTGCTTCTTTGCTGGCTTCAGGGACTTGCAGAGCCTCGGAATTTACAACACCGAAACCAAGACATCCGAGTGTTCAGAACAATAGCATCCTGCTCTCAGCTTTTGGTTCATATCTACAACCCCATCTGCGATTTTAAAAAAACAGCAAAAAAAACAAATCCGACAATACCTTGTAAAATGCACAAACACAAAAGAGAAGTCCCAAATGATTGGTAAATGTTCTAAATTACATTTTGTTCTCAAAACAAAAACAAATTTTGAAAATGAGACAGTTTACAGTTTAATGGAGATTCTTAGCTGATTTTCTACAACAAACACCCAAAGAAACATCAACTAATTAGGTTAAATGTGACAAAGAGAGGAACATAATTGTATAGATCTGAGAAACTGTCTGCAAAGTGTGAAACAATTTCAGGATTATGTACCTGGGGTCTTTAAATATTTCTTCATGTACAGCACATATGACAAAACTGAGGATCTGAAGAAATCTCTGTGTACCTGGGACAAGGCTAAAAATCAGTGGACGCTGGTGATCCTCTGGCTGAATAAAAACAGGACCGGTTTATGTGATGAAATTACTGCATAGACTCAGACACACACCACTATGTGTGAGCATGATCCAGAAACATCTTCTCTGCACTGCTCATTTAAAACGGACTGAGTCTATGCGGGAAACTGCCCTATGTTGAGACAAAGCACAATTTGAAATGAGTTTTAAGTCTAAAACTAATTCCATGGATGCCACCTCTTCCAGACTACAGGGGAGAAGGACCATCCAGCTTCTCATCAGCACTCAGCTCATCGTCCAGCATCTCTGGTGGTTTGGAGGCGCGTTAATGCCTATGGCGCGAACAGCTGGCACATCTGGAAAGAAAACATCAGGTCTAGAGCCTTTTTTCTAAACCAGCTCAGAGGTGCACGGATCACTGCTGCGGTTCAGCATCTCTGTGAGCTGCGCTGCAGGGGATGTTTCCGAGGTGACTATGAAGGCATCATCTCCACGGCACAGCTCGCTGCCGCTGAGCATGCGCAGAGTGCAGCTTGCTTAGATTCAGATCGTAAAAACGCGTCGTGCATGTGGCAGCTGAGGTTTGACAAACTCTAGAAAACCTCAAAACAAAATATTTACTTTCTTCGTTTTTGGATGTTAAGTGTTGAACTCACGAATACTTTACGAAAATGGACCTTTGAATAAAACATACAATTATGGGCTGCAGAACTTCCTCCTGCACTTTCTCTTTTCCTCACTGCAGGGATGGTTCTGCCGCATTCAGGTCCAGGTTCTGGTGGGATCAACAGAACCTTCCGTCCAGATGGAGCGCGGTTCCACTAAGAACTGTTTTTGTATTTGTGTCTGCATTCATCTCTCCCTTTTCCACCAGGTGTACATGCTTGCCACGGAACAACATTCCCACATCATGGTAGCACCTCCGCCGTGTTTGACCCGAGGGATGGTGCTGGTGCTCGGCCTGTTTGTGAGGAGTCTTTTGTGAGGGTCTTGTCAGCGTCGGCGTGATTGTCCATCCACATGGATGGACAATAGATAGACAAGATAGATAGATAAGATAGACCAACGTCCTCTGGACTGATGAGACCAAAGTGGAGATGTTTGGTCTTCGTGTCCAGGAGCATGTCTGGAGAAAACCAGCAGAAACACCTCAGACCCGCTGTCAGGTACGGTGGTGGAGGGCTGATGGTCCGGACCTGGACAGCTGTCAGTCGTTTGTAATACAGAGGTGTTTATGATCATTCAGCAGCTTCGGCTCTTCAGCCGATGTCAGAGAAGGAGGGTTCAGACAGCGGCTGGTTTCTTTAACTTGTTTAGCACCCAAAGAAATTACTTTTAAACACAGAGAGATCAAAGTCCATGTCCCAGTAATAGTGGAGGTTGATAATACTGAACAAATGTGCGTCTTAAAATAATTTGGACTTGTTATGGATTGTAGCTTTAGGTGAGCTGCTCTTGTTGATCGTCTATGCAGGAGACCAGTCCAGGGAACACATTCCCCATTGAGACTCAGGGGCGTGTGCTTACCGTTTACAGCGCCGCACTTCATCAGCTAGAAGATGATGTGCAGGTGTGGCAACACGTGAAACTCAAAAACAAGCAAACTGGTAAAGTGCAGTCAGACAGCCACGGAGAAGGTTGGTGTCCAGGAAAACCCACACCTACAAACTGGACATGAAGCAGCTCAAGGGATTCGCGCCTGGATTCAAGTTGATGGTCTGCAGCAGCTCGTCACTACTTGTATCACGATGTGCTGAAGCTGGGAAACGTCTAGAACATACGGGACAGGGGCCCTCGAGGACCGGATCAGCCACCCCTGACTGAACACATTTAGGAATCAGGGACATCTCCGTCACGACTCGAGAATGTGGGACCCAGATGCAGGAGACTGGGGTGGCGGGAAGTCCAAAACCCAAGTGATTTATTAAGAAAAGGCACTGCGTAGGCAGCTATCCAAGAGAATCCAAAACCAGAACGGAGACCATGAACAAACCAGTAACCAGGACCAGAAACAGGACGGACCAGCCGGAAGCAAGTGAAAGACAAGACAATTACATCATTTAATAATTGGTTTATTAATAATTACACAATTCCTTTTTTTAAAAAGCTCAAATGCTTTTGAATAAGAAAAGACTGAAAATTAGACTATTTATCTATGTATGTAATAACTCATTTGCAAGCCAATCCAGTATATATATTTGTATTTTGTGATTATTTTCTTGAGCAGCACGGTGGATCAGCTGTTAGCGCAGTGGCCTAACAGAGGAAGAAGGTTCCTGGTTTGACTCCCGACCCGGCAGGAGTCTGTCTGTGTACCTGTACCCTTCTTTTACATGCTCTCTCTTGCTCACCTGGGCTCCCTCCGGGTACTCCGGCTTCCTCCCACAGTCCAGAAACATGCATGTTAGGTGGACAGATGATTCAGGCTTGGCTGTAGGTGAGTGCCTGCGCGGCTGTTCGTCTCTGTGGGTGGATGAGCATTTTTATTTGCCAGTTAATAAAGGATGATGAATACCTTATTACCATTTGCATAACACTCTTGGACCTCCAGAGTTTCCTGTCTGACTTCATCAGTGTCTCGTGGTTGAGGAGGAATTCTGGCCCGTTCTTCTTTCCAACGTTACTTCAGGTCTTTGAGGTTTTTGAATGTTCATGTCTTCACAGCTCTCTGAAGGTCCCACCACAGCATATCAACCAGGTTCTGGACTGGACTTGGACCAGGTTCAGGTCTGGACTTGGAACAGGTTCAGATCTGGACTTAAACCAGGTTCAGGTCTGGACTCTGACCAGGTCGTTCCAGAACCTGGATTCTTTTATTTTTCATCAATGGGATGTAGTTCTGCTGCTGTGTTTGGGATCATTTCCTGTCACATGACCCAGTTCCCACCAGTTTTATCTGCCAGTCAGATGTCCTGACATTAGTCTCTAGAAGACGCTGGTCTACAGAGGAGTCATGGTCCACTCAGTGACTGACAGGTGTCCAGGTCCGGACCATCAGCCCTCCACCACCGTACCTGACAGCGGGTCTGAGATGTTTCTGCTGAAATTATGTTTCAGTTACTCCAAACATGGTTCTGGACATGAAGACCAAACATCTCCACTTTGGTCCCATCTGTCCAGAGGACGTTGGTCCAGAAGTCTGCTGGTTTGTTCAGATGCAGGTTTATGAACCTCAGTCATACTTCCATGTTGTTTTTGGACAGAAGAGGTTTCGCCTGGAATATCTTCAACTCGTACTGGTTCAGTCTTCTTCTAATTGTGCTGCCATGGACTTTAAGATCTAACACTCACCGAAATTCCAGACCAGCAAACTGCCAAATAATCTGCAGAGAAGCGGTCTGACGCTGGCTGTCTGTGGTGACATCTGACCTGCTCTCTGTGACCACCTTCAGGACAAACCTCACATGGATGGAGGTGGTCTGAGGGCGGCCAGGTCCCTCACGTGCGGGTCTGCTGGTTCAGTTCCCCATGTTCCGGTTCAGTTGCTCTAACGTCTGTCAGGTTCAGAGACACGATGTGCTGTAACTGTACAAACCTCATGCTCTCGCTGTGTGTGTGTGCAGCACTAACGGCTCATAGATGTCTGTGTCCACATGTATGGATGTGTGTGTGCTGTGGTTGCTGATGTTTTTTTGTGGCATTGCTGCCACCTCAAACACACACACTTCCAGGTGGCATCTCTGGCCAGCCTCAGACCACCAACCGTCCTGTCTTCATCTCCCTTTTCCTCTCTTGGCGTGTTTTTTTTCTAGGTCCGGAAAACCAGCAGCCTGCTGCATTGCACAACATCATCCTCCAGCAGGAGGCTCTGAGTGGGGGCTGCTGGAGGGAGAGGCAGTGCTCAGCTGCTGCCACCGCCATGCTGTATCATCCCTGCAGCTCTATAGGAGGCTTTTGGGTGTAACAGTCCTGCAGGCTGTAGGATATGGCTTCCAGGGGCCTCTGAGGGCCTCAGGTTTTATGAAAGTCCTCAGACCTTCTGCAGCATCGTGCTGCTGATCTTCATCTAAACCATCAGCTTGTCTCTTGGACCCCAGCACAACAAAACTGTTCAAGGACATTTTTCAATAGAGGAATGTTTCCACATCAGTCTATCTTGGCTCAGGACTTTAACTTCTTCCTAATGAGACCTGACTTTTAGATTATTGCTCTAAGATGTCATAACTGGTATAAAAGAAGGTTTGTCTCAACTACTTCAAAGTTGTTGTTTTTTTTAATAAATTTGGCATCAAATTTATCAAAGTTTAAAAAAAAACAAAAAAACTTCTGGCCAAGTACGGCTTGAAAAGGAGTTGTGGGTCCCCCTTCCCATGGGGTCACCACCTGAGGAAGGGGCATCCCGGCGGTCCGATCCTTGGCTGCAGAAGCTGGTTCTAGGGACCTGGAATGTCACCTCTCTGGTGGGGAAGGAACCTGAGCTTTAGCACGTTGAGAAGTTCTGGATAAATATCGTTGGAGTCACTTTGATGCATGGCTCTGGAACCAATGTCCAATGTCTTCTGATTTGAACCTGAGCTGTGTTTAGTTTTTGGACTTTTGTGCTTGACACCCTAGATCGCAGATTGACCACTTTGTGGTTGTGTTATTGGACTTGTGGTCACATGTCATGAACACTCAGGTGCTGAGAGAAGCAGACCTGTCAACTGATCACCGCCTGGTGGTGAGTTGGCTCCAGTGGTGGGGAGGATGCCAGTCAGACCTGGTAGACCCAAATGTATTCTGAGGATCTGCTGGGAACGTCTGGCAGAGTCTCCAGTCACAGAGAGCATCAACACCTATCTCAAGCAGAGTTTGGAAGTGGAAAGGTAATGGCAGGAGAGGCCATGGAGAGTGACTTCCAGGTACCTCCTCAATCCCACTCACACACCTTCCTATGAAGAAGCAGAGCCTTCCAGCTTGGAGGTGGGCTCTAGGACTGAGGTTGCTGAGGTTGTTAAGAAGCTCCTGGGTGGCATGGCACCAGGGGTGGATGAGATCTGCCCTGAGTTCCTTAAGGCTCTGGATGTTGTGGGGCTGTCTTGGTTGACACGCCTGATCAACATTGCATGGACATTGGGGGCAGTCCCTTTGGATTGGCAGACCAGGGTGGTGGTCCCCCTCTTTAAGAAGGGGGACGGAAGGGTGTGCTCTGATTATAGAGATCACACTCCTCAGCCTCCTGGTAAGGTCTATACAGGGGTACTGGAGAGAAGGGTCCGTCTAATAGTTGAACCTCAGATTCAAGAGGAGCAGTGTGGTTTGTATCTAGGTCGTGGAACAGTGGACCAGCTCTACACCCTCAGCAGAGTCCTGGAGGGATTGTGGGAGTTTGCCCAACCAGTCTGCATGGGTTTTGTGGACTTGGAGAAGGCATTTGACCATCTTACTCAGGGACTCCTATCGGCATTCTCTTGGAATATGGGGGGTCGGAATCCCTTATATGGGCTGTCCAGTCCCTATCCATCTGGTTTCAGACCTTGGTCTGCGTTGTCGGCTGTAAGTTGGGCTTGTTTTCCGTGAGGGTTGGACTCCCCCAAGGCTGTTCGTTATCACCGGTTCTGTTCATTACTTTCATGGACAGAATTTCTAGGTGCAGCCGAGGAGCAGAGGGGTTCTGGTTTGGTGACCTCAGAATTGGATCTCTGATTTTTGCAGATAATGTGGTTCTGTTGGCTTTATCAGGTCAAGACTTGCAACTCTCACTTGAATGGTCTGCAAACGAACGTGAAACAGATGCGAACCAGCACCTCCAAATCTGAGGCAACGGTACTCAGTTGGAAAAGGGTAGAGTGCCCTCTCATGGTTGGGGATCACAAGCTGCCCCAAGTGGAGGAGTTCAAGTATCTCGAGATCTTGTTCACAAGAGAGGGAAGAATGGAGCCGGAGATTGATAAGTGGATGGGTGCGGCGTCTGCAATAACGCTTCTTCACCACAACAATCTGTTGTGGTGAAGAAGGAGGTGAGCTAAAAAACAAAGCTCTCGATTTACCAGTCGGTCTACATTCCCACCCTCACCTAATGTCATGAGCTGTGGGTAGTGACCAAAAAAATCAAGATTGTAGATTGTACAAGCGGCAAAATAACTTTCCTCCACATGGTCTCCCTCAGAGACAGGGTGAGAAGCTCGGCCATTCTGGAGGGGCTCAGAGTAGAGCTGCTGCTCCTCCACATCCAGAGGAGCCAGATGAATTGGCTCAGGCATCTGGTGAGGATGCCTCCTGGACATCTTTCTGGTGAGGTCTTCCGGGCATGTCCCACTGGGAGGAGACCCAGGACACACTGGTTTCTCTGCTGGCCTGGGAACATCTTAAGATCCCCCCCAGATGAGCTAGATGAAGTGGCTGGGGAGAGGGAAGTCTAGGCTTTCACTGCTTGGGTGGCGGACCTTGGATAAGTGTTAATGGATGGAAGGATGGATGGATGAATAGATGGATGGATGGATGGATGGATGGATGGATGGATGGATGGATGGATGGACGGACGAACGGATGGATGGATGGAAGGGCGGATGGACAAACGGATGGACGGATGAATAGATGGATGGATGGATGGATGGATGGATGGATGGATGGATGGATGGATGGACGGACGGATGGATGGATGGAAGGGCGGATGGACAAACGGATGGACGGATGAATAGATGGATGGGTAGATGGATGGATGGATGGATGGATGGATGGATGGATGGATGGATGGATGGATGGATGGACGGACGGATGGCATCAAAGTAGAGAAACAACATGTGAGATTAGATCTTAGGTATAAATGAATTGTACATATCAGAACAGAGTAAATAAACAGCAGAAATCTGACTAAATCTGTCACTTCTAGAGCTCAGCTGTAGCAGCTGGTCGGTAGTAACGACTTCCTGAGGCTGCATTCTCGTGTTTGAACGATATTTTCGCTGCTTGGTTGTGGAACTGTGTTTGTTTAGGTGGAAACTGTGATCTTAGGATTAAAAAGACGTTTTTTTCTGATCAGTTTGGTGTAATATGTACATTATAGCATGGTTTGAGTAATTACGATGCTTTGACCTATACTGAGTCTACGTCCCAGCTGGTTCTTTAGGACCCAGTTAAGGCTGTAGTTTACTATAGTTAAAAATATACATAAAAGTCTAGTACTGTTTCAGGTTTTTTAACCATTTAAAGACTAATAATCATGTTCTTTTGAGTCACAAATCAACTAATTACTCATTTTTACAAGAATTATATGTTAGAAAGGTTTCAGTCAGTATTTAGATTACATCAAGGTAGAGAAACAATGCTGATGACCAGGCAGACTGGGGTCTGTACTGGTCCCGTTAGACCTCAGACCTGTATTTGATCCAGCTAATTACAGCATTGTCACACAGAGAAGACTGTGGTTCCTTTACTGGTATTAAATAAACCACATTAGTCTCATTTAAGTCACATTTATCCAATAGATTCCAGTTTATTTACACGAACACAGTGTCCTACTGGTGACCAGACTTGGTCCTGGTGTTCCTCAGGGTTCTGTAATTAGAGCAACACTTTTCACTCTATGCAAATATTTCATGAGGCAGTATTATAAAATAAATAAGATGATACTCAGTTTTTCATGAAGCCAGATCAGATCTGTAAACTATCTACACTTATCTGCACTATTCAAACGGGACTAAAATGACCTCTGGACCTGCAGAAATTCTACAATTACACTCCAACGTGTTTGAGAAGTTCCACTCATTCAGGCTGGATAAGTGAGGTCTGTGTTTCAAGATGATTAACAGCCATTGATCCTGGAAGTGAAGACAAGGCCTTGGGTTTTATCAACAATTATGTTTTATTTAACAATAACTTTGAATATTGGGTTAAAAGAAGAAGGGGGGAACAGGGGGAGAAAAGCTGCCTGAAGAAAGATGACTGCAGCTCAACAGTGAGACGGGCCAGCCTGGACAGGCTGCTCTATGATTGGTTGGTTCTTCTTTTTCTTATGGGTCATTTTACGGTTTCTGGTTTGGATTCCTTCTTTCTTCAGGATGAGAGGCCGCTGGACCTGCAGACAAAACAACGTCATCATAGGGATCACAAAAATTCAGTTCTGTAATGCTACCAGTACCGGTGTAGTACCGGTGTAGTACCGGTGTAGTACCGGTGTAGTACCTGGTGCAGTCTGTAGTACAGGTGTAGTACCTGGTGCAGTCTGTAGTACTGGTGTAGTACAGGTGTAGTACCTGGTGCAGTCTGTAGTACAGGTGTAGTACAGGTGTAGTACCTGGTGCAGTCTGTAGTACCGGTGTAGTACAGGTGTAGTACCTGGTGCAGTCTGTAGTACCGGTGTAGTACAGGTGTAGTACCTGGTGCAGTCTGTAGTACAGGTGTAGTACAGGTGTAGTACCTGGTGCAGTCTGTAGTACCGGTGTAGTACAGGTGTAGTACCTGGTGCAGTCTGTAGTACAGGCCGCAGGCGTTGCAGACAGGTTCTCCTGCAGCGTTCCTCCTCCACAACGTGGTGGTTTCCGTCTCACAGTTCACACACCGACTTTTTTTTCTCCTCGTTGTCTGGAAGGAAAAACAGTTTGAGCTTCTTCACATGGAGGACAATTATTCATTTGGAAAATATTTTATTGAACTTGATTGTGAATCATTTCATAAATACATAAAGTAATTGTCTAAAATCTAAAGTGTGTTCTTACAGAATATTTTATTTTGGCCAACATCTGGCGTACATGTGGGTCTCCTATCTAAGCAGTTATGGGTGAGCTGTTCCACAGTGTGAACTTGTTGCTAAATTTACTAGATGTTCTTTAATAATTAATTACTTAATTTATTAAATACTAGAGTGACGTGAAATGCATCCATCCTTCTTCATCTACTTATCTGGGGAGGGTCAAAGGGGCAGCAGCCTAAGCAGGGAAGGCCAGACTTATTTCTGCCCGGCAACTTCATCTGGCTCATCAGGGGGGATCCCAAGGAGATCCCAGGCCAGCCGGGGGACATAGTCCCTGCAGCATGTCCTGGGTCTCCTCCCCTGGGACCTAAATGTTAAATGCAACATAGACTAAATGATACTGGCTTGCAAAGATAGAAATGCCAACTTGTCCACCTAGAGAGGAAGATGATGTTCATCCTCAGAATGTCATAATGTCACAGAACTGCTGACTAATTTAAAAAGTTTCTGTCCTTCACTTGACTTGAATCTAGCTGGCTTAGGCTCAGTATTAAAGGCCCAGTACTATGTATTTAGTTATTTTCTGCGTTAAACAAACTAACTGGTGTATTGCACATATTGGCGACACATCAGTAGTGTACTTTGTGTATCAATGTGTGTGATCTCACAGCTCTTCTCTTGGGTCTCAGCAGCGGGGCATCATCCACCTGTTGATGCACCTGGAAGCTGCAGGTGTTACACAATTGTTGACCTGCGGTGTTTCTGGTCCACAAGGGGGCGCTACTCGTCCTGCAGATCATACACTCACGCAGCTCTGACACACACAACAAACACATAAAACAGGTGTGTGTTGGAGTGTAATCTGGTCTCAGGTGTGTTACTGTTAATGGTGGGTGTGTCAGGAGTGTAAACCAGTCACAGGACAGAAATCATTAAAAGATCTGGACAAATGCTCTTTATTGTCCCCTATAACAGTGTTTCCCAAACCTGGTCCTCGAAGACCGTTGACCTGTAGGTTTAAGCAGTTCCTCTGGTTGTATCGGGGTATACTGAGGCAGGAGAACAGCTAAAACCAGTCCTGTAGGTTTTAGCTGTTCCTCTGGTTGTATCGGGGTATACTGAGGCAGGAGAACAGCTAAAACCAGTCCTGTAGGTTTTAGCTGTTCCTCTGGTTGTTTCGGGGTATACTGAGGCAGAGGAACAGCTAAAACCGGCCCTGCAGTTTTAAGCTGTTCCCTGGTTGTATCGGGGTATACTGAGGCAGAGGAACAGCTAAAACCAGCCCTGCAGTTTTAAGCTGTTCCCTGGTTGTATCGGGGTATACTGAGGCAGAGGAACAGCTCATACCGGTCCTGTAGGTTTTAGCTGTTCCTCTGGTTGCTTCGGGGTATACTGAGGCAGAGGAACAGCTCACACCGGTCCTGTAGGTTTTAGCTGTTCCTCTGGTTGCTTCGGGGTATACTGAGGCAGAGGAACAGCTAAAACCGGCCCTGCAGTGTTAAACTGTTCCCTGGTTGTATCGGGGTATACTGAGGCAGAGGAACAGCTAAAACCAGTCCTGCAGTTTTAAGCTGTTCCCTGGTTGTATCGGGGTATACTGAGGCAGAGGAACAGCTAAAACCAGTCCTGCAGTTTTAAGCTGTTCCCTGGTTGTATCGGGGTATATTAAGGCAGAGGAACAGCTCATACCGTTCCTGTAGGTTTTAGCTGTTCCTCTGGTTGCTTCGGGGTATACTGAGGCAGAGGAACAGCTAAAACCAGTCCTGCAGTTTTAAGCTGTTCCCTGGTTGTATCGGGGTATACTGAGGCAGAGGAACAGCTAAAACCAGTCCTGCAGTTTTAAGCTGTTCCCTGGTTGTATCGGGGTATACTGAGGCAGAGGAACAGCTAAAACCAGTCCTGCAGTTTTAAGCTGTTCCCTGGTTGTATCGGGGTATACTGAGGCAGAGGAACAGCTAAAACCAGTCCTGCAGGTTTAAGCTGTTCCCTGGTTGTATCGGGGTATACTGAGGCAGAGGAACAGCTAAAACCAGTCCTGCAGTTTTAAGCTCTTCCCTGGTTGTATCGGGGTATACTGAGGCAGAGGAACAGCTAAAACCAGTCCTGCAGTTTTAAGCTGTTCCCTGGTTGTATCGGGGTATACTGAGGCAGAGGAACAGCTAAAACCAGTCCTGCAGTTTTAAGCTGTTCCCTGGTTGTATCGGGGTATACTGAGGCAGAGGAACAGCTAAAACCAGTCCTGCAGTTTTAAGCTGTTCCCTGGTTGTATCGGGGTATACTGAGGCAGAGGAACAGCTAAAACCAGTCCTGCAGTTTTAAGCTGTTCCTCTGGTTGTATCGGGGTATACTGAGGCAGAGGAACAGCTAAAACCAGTCCTGCAGTTTTAAGCTGTTCCCTGGTTGTATCGGGGTATACTGAGGCAGAGGAACAGCTAAAACCAGTCCTGCAGTTTTAAGCTGTTCCCTGGTTGTATCGGGGTATACTGAGGCAGAGGAACAGCTAAAACCAGTCCTGCAGTTTTAAGCTGTTCCCTGGTTGCTTCGGGGTATACTGAGGCAGAGGATAAGCTCACACCGGTCCTGTAGGTTTTAGCTGTTCCTCTGGTTGCTTCAGGGTATACTGAGGCAGAGGAACAGCTAAAACCGGCCCTGCAGTGTTAAGCTGTTCCCTGGTTGTATCGGGGTATACTGAGGCAGAGGAACAGCTAAAACCAGTCCTGCAGTTTTAAGCTGTTCCCTGGTTGTATCGGGGTATACTGAGGCAGAGGAACAGCTAAAACCAGTCCTGCAGTTTTAAGCTGTTCCCTGGTTGTATCGGGGTATACTGAGGCAGAGGAACAGCTAAAACCAGTCCTGCAGTTTTAAGCTGTTCCCTGGTTGTATCGGGGTATACTGAGGCAGAGGAACAGCTAAAACCAGTCCTGCAGTTTTAAGCTGTTCCCTGGTTGTATCGGGGTATACTGAGGCAGAGGAACAGCTAAAACCAGTCCTGCAGGTTTAAGCTGTTCCCTGGTTGTATCGGGGTATACTGAGGCAGAGGAACAGCTAAAACCAGTCCTGCAGTTTTAAGCTGTTCCCTGGTTTTATCGGGGTATACTGAGGCAGAGGAACAGCTAAAACCAGTCCTGCAGGTTTAAGCTGTTCCCTGGTTGTATCGGGGTATACTGAGGCAGAGGAACAGCTAAAACCAGTCCTGCAGTTTTAAGCTGTTCCCTGGTTGTATCGGGGTATACTGAGGCAGAGGAACAGCTAAAACCAGTCCTGCAGTTTTAAGCTGTTCCCTGGTTGTATCGGGGTATACTGAGGCAGAGGAACAGCTAAAACCAGTCCTGCAGTTTTAAGCTGTTCCTCTGGTTGTATCGGGGTATACTGAGGCAGAGGAACAGCTAAAACCAGTCCTGCAGTTTTAAGCTGTTCCTCTGGTTGTATCGGGGTATACTGAGGCAGAGGAACAGCTAAAACCAGTCCTGCAGTTTTAAGCTGTTCCCTGGTTGTATCGGGGTATACTGAGGCAGAGGAACAGCTAAAACCAGTCCTGCAGTTTTAAGCTGTTCCCTGGTTGTATCGGGGTATACTGAGGCAGAGGAACAGCTAAAACCAGTCCTGCAGTTTTAAGCTGTTCCTCTGGTTGTATCGGGGTATACTGAGGCAGAGGAACAGCTAAAACCAGTCCTGCAGTTTTAAGCTGTTCCCTGGTTGTATCGGGGTATACTGAGGCAGAGGAACAGCTAAAACCGGCCCTGCAGGAGCTACACGGCAGTTGTTAGCTGAAGCCACAAGGGAAAGTATTAGTCTTCTTTCCATTTTCAGTTCATAAAAACCATCTTGAAAAGCATTTGATGCCATTTAAAAGGGCTTCAGAGCACCAGGGGTGATGTCTGCTTATGTTTTAACATTTTGATGACAAAAAATTCTCTTCTCTGTAACAAAAAATTAATTCAAACAAACATAAATAAGCTGCTTAAGAAAGTGGAGAAAGTGGAGAAAGAGGCCCGATCCCTTCGCTGCCTTCCATAAGACCTACTTAATCTGTTTTTCAAGGCTTTTCCTACAAACCTGTCTACTGTAAAGGTAGACTTCTGAACATGGAGGTCAGTGGTGGCTCATCCACCCCTGCTGGTCACTTCAAGAACTGCTAGTTTATCAACAAGTCGGATGGTTTAAATGCTGCATCAACACACTGGCGTTTCCATTTAAATCCCGCCCACACAGGTACATACTCACCTGGCTCACACCTGCGGCCCCAGGACAGACTGTCAGGGGATGTCCAGTCACATGACAAGGGGGAGGTTGGACTCAACAGGTTCCTATAGAAACTGTTCCACACAGGTGCAGAGGAGGAGTGGTTGTTTAGAGGTGGAGCCAGAGGCAGTGAGTGGCAGGTGAGGTCATTCAACCAGGTGGAGTGACTGAGCAGGTGGGGACTGGCTTCACTGGACGAGCATGGTGATTGGAGAAGAATGTTTGAGGGGGCGGGGTCAAGCTGAAAAAAAGGGAAATGGTCAAATGAAACGTTAGTAGGTTTTTACTGCCATCTGTTCATATCAAAGAACTTTACAGATTTTAATCCTGCAAAGACAAAATCTGCATTAATCAAGCAAAACAAACAAAGTGTGTCATCTTGTTATTCCATCATCCTCTGTAGTTGTTTAAAAAACAAATAATCACCATCCCATATTCTGCTATTTTGATCCATATTTATATTGATCAGCACCATAACAGGGTTGTTTTACTGTGATGTTGAATCAAAAAAGCCCCCCCCCCCAGTTATTCATGAAATTATTTAGCTCTAACGGGGCGGGGCTTGCTCCACTGGCAACAGGTAAAAGGGCTGGGTTGAAAGAACCCAATAACAGATTAAACTATGATGGCCTGCTGGGACTTTTACCAAAGGGCCAACGCCACAGTATCACCTAGTAAATACACTCCTATTTGGATCTGGATTCTGATAAACAGAAAACCATTAAATCTGTCATCATGGATCACTAAGGGCATCACGCACCTTAAACATATCTATGAAAACAACATCCTGGTTCCTCTCTCTCACCTCGTACAGAAGTACAACATTGGAGGAAATCAATTTCTAGAATATCTTCAGATCAAATCTGCTGTTCAGACAAAAATAAATAGTAAAACACTAAACCTTAACCTTCCACCACTGATATTAGAATTAACTCAAATTACTAGTCAACATAAAATTTTATTCAAAATGTAAAAGTTAATTGTGATCAACAACCCAACAATATCTGTCCCATCAATTAAATGGGAACAAGGTTTAGAGATGACCTACAATGCTGACTTCTAACCCCAAAGGCAGAAACCCTGTGGTTGTTGTTGTTATTGGTATCATGTTCATGCAGTCTCTCTTGCCGTGATACTGATTTTCTTTTCTTTTTCAAACCTATTGCTGCCCTGCTCTCCTGGAGTTGCGGTTGTTGGCCCCGCTGGGGTCGGGGGCTGGGCTGGTGCTGGTGCTGGCAGGTGCTCTGTCCTTCATCCACATGGACTGTATTGATGGTTCATGGGACCGGCTGTGCCCCTGGGCCATGATTGTGGGTGTTGCCTCCCCCCTGGCTGCCCTAGCAATCGTGCTCCTGTACCTGATGGTGTGTTGGGTCTATCAGCTTGGTTGGCTGTCACCTTGCGGTGCCTGGCAGCGGTGGTGGTCGGCCGCCCCGGTGAACACGGTTGGACGGGGGAGGGGTTGGTTGGTGGGTGGGGGAGTTGGGGGAAGTGTGGCCTGTGCTTGGGGGGGCCAGAGTGGTTGTTGTCCCTGTCTGGCGCTGCATGTGGAGCAGTGACAGTGGTGTGGGGTGAGGGGCAGCGGCCAGCTCCTAGGGGTGGCGCTGGGGCAGTGATTAGGTGTCCGCCACCATCTTGGCTCCTTGCTTGGTGGTGATCCCGTACGGCCCTGCCCCATGGCCTTCGCTAGGGCTGGTGTCTGTTGGGGGGCCCTCTGGGTGCCTGACTGGCTGGTACGTGTTACTACTATCTGGGACTGGTCCTGCGGTGGGGATGTTTGGGGCCTTGGCGGGTCTGGAATGCGCCTCGGCTGGTGGGTCTGTAGTCACTGTCTGGGTGTGCCCGTGATGTGTTGGCGGGTTCTGTCTTTTCGGACTTGTGGACAACTGAGGGTAAATGCGACTTCCTGGGACCTTTAACCTTCCTTCCATGGTCTTTGATCCTGTTCAACTGCTCACTTTTGTGGTTTTAGCTTAGTTTAAGTCTGGTTTAAGCCTGGTTTGAGTCTGGTTCAAGCCTGGTTCAGGTCTGGTTAAAGTCTGGTTTAAGACATTTAAGCCTGGTTTAAGCCTGGTTTAAGCCAAGTTTAAGTCTGGTTTAAGCCAAGTTTAAGTCTGGTTGAAGTCTGGTTCAAGCCTGGTTAAGGTCTGGTTAAAGTCTGGTTAAGGTCTGGTTAAAGTCTGGTTTAAGCCTGGTTTAAGCCAAGTTTAAGCCTGGTTCAAGTCTGGTTCAAGCCTGGTTTAGGTCTGGTTAAAGTCTGCTTTAAGACATTTAAGCCTGGTTTAAGTCTGGTTTAAGCCTGGTTTAAGCCTGGTTTAAGCCAAGTTTAAGTCTGGTTCAAGCCTGGTTTAAGCCTGGTTTAGGTCTGGTTAAAGTCTGGTTTAAGACATTTAAGCCTGGTTTAAGACTGGTTTAAGTCTGGTTTAAGCCTGGTTTAAGACTGGTTTAAGACTGGTTTAAGCCAAGTTTAAGTCTGGTTCAAGCCTGGTTTAAGTCTGGTTTAAGACATTTAAGCCTGGTTTAAGACTGGTTTAAGACTGGTTCAAGTCTGGTTTAAGCCTGGTTTAAGACTGGTTTAAGCCAAGTTTAAGTCTGGTTCAAGCCTGGTTTAAGTCAGACTCTCACTTATTCAGAGCAGCTCAAGACTAACGTGGATGTGAGCAACGCAGAGCCTCATTCCTGCAGTCACTTATATTTATATTTCACAAACATTTTTTAACTTATATTCTTTTCAAACATTACAAATTCAGGTTCAATCTACAGAAAAAAAAAGAAAAAAACATTTCTAAAATGAATTAGAACAAGACAATACAAAATAAATTACAATTACATTATAAAATAAAACTGAAACAAAAATCTGCCACTAGGGTAAGTGGGAATAATAAGTTTTGCTTAAGACAGAAAGAAAAAAAAAAGATCTTAAATTAACTCATATTAAGACTCATATTATGTTGGCTGCTGGACATTCACCAACTGTCAGTCAGAACTGAAAGGAAGTTTAAGAGTTTCTCACCTTCATGTTGCAGCCTGCTGACGTTTCTGCAGCCCAGGACCAATCAGATGACGGTAAATAATCCGACATCCCGGATCTCAGAGGAGAGACAGTGGGAGCTCCCTACAGACAGGATCTCTGATACAGCAGAACTGAACTGGATTTCAAGGTTAGTAACCTGTGATGTGAACCTCAGAAACTGAAGTGCTGCTTGCTGTACCTTCATCTGAGAGAGGAGGAGTAAGAACCAGAGGGGCAGGGGTCTGGCTCCTCCCAGGAATAATGAGCTGCTTCTTTTCAGTTTTCAACTGATGAAACTGCTGTTTTTTTGGAATCTGGACTGACACTCAACATGAGACCAAGAACAGAAAGTAATGAAGTGCGTGGAAAGTCAGTTTGTTACAAGGACAGAATATGTTTCACCTGAAATATTCCCACCTGCTTATCCACCCATGAAGCCTGAAATATCTTGACCAGGATGTACATGTGTACTGGAGAAGTTGGGGTTTGAACCAGCCACCTCTCTGCCCTGGACGAAACCTGATATCTGTGTGAAGTCCTCAGAGCTGGTGATGCTGCCCCCTGCTGGACCCAGATCCACCTGCAGCCATCACTCTGGTCGACAGTCTGAAAACTTGCTCCAATTAATTAAACGTGTGTGCTTGTGTTTATTGTTATTGCTGATCTTCTTTTCTGTTTCTCTTTATATGTGATGCTGTGAATGCTGCAGGTCCTGTCGTTGTTTAGCCCTCCCATCTTATTCTTTGTTTCTAAACATCGTCTCATCTGATGTTGCTTATTTTTTAATGAGACATGCAGGACAAGTGAGTTTGAAGACATGTGCAGATTAGATTTGCACATCATACATGATTCATTCAAGGACAGAGATGTGAAGCACATTCTGACATTTTCTTGCAGGTTTGGAGGGTTTATCCTTTATGAAAATCACTGCATAAGCTGCATAAGGCGTTTCTCATTTGACACAGTCTCTTGTCTCTGATCTGCTTCCTCTGGGAATATGCTCCCCCACTGGGGGGCAAATGATGTTCCCATATCACATCATACATATGAGTTGTTGGCTGATGTGACCTCAGTCACCACACCTGAGCTGTTTTAGCTTTCTTTAACTCATGCTCAGCCATCATTACTTTCCACTCAGTCAAATCCTTTACACATCAGTCCATCCTTCCTCGTTTCAAATGTCGCTTCCAAAATAGAAATGAAGCCTGCTGGAGCTCCCACTGACCTCCGCTGGGATCCTTCACCAGCCTACGCTTGGCTAACTGGCCCAGAGCCCGACGGAGCTCGGGCCAGCCGGGTAGTCTGTCTGGACGGGTCTAGGCCAGTTTGGAGGGTGGCTCAGCTGAAGGAGTGGCTGAGGAGGTAGCAGCCTTCGTGTATGGATGAAAGCAGCTGCTGCCTGCTGCTGAGTGGGTGGCAGCAGGCAGCACAAAAAGACATATTATCTCCAAACAGGAGTGACTGGGCCTTCTTATCTCTTAATTCACCAAACTTTACATGCCTTGTTAATAAACGTGAGGCTTTATGAATACAAATCACCTCCATAAAGTTTTCATGGCTTTTTGTACCGACTGTAAATGTATTTATTTCTGCTGTAGAGTTGGACATTTAAACATGGAGGTGGACGTTTGGTCAGACTGTAAAAGAACTGGACAGACCAACCGTGATGTCAGCCACAGGGTTTCTGAAGAGCAAATCTCTGGTTTTGACATAAACAAGCCCACCTAATGTCCATCAAAGTCAGCCGTGGCTACCAGCTCTTTCAGCCAATCCACAGAGGCTGGGCGGAGCTGCAGAGCTGCCGGCAAATCTTTACAGCAAAAAATAAATATTTGGTAGCAAAATGAGAAATGGGGCTGTGTGTAGCCAACGCTGGTTAGTACAAACTGCCAGTTCTTCGCTAAGCTTCATAGACCGACGACGACCGGTGAGGACGTGGCGACCGCTAGCCATCGGCTAAGCTGAATGCCAATCAAAATCCATGCCCCATATTATAACTGAATGTACTGCTTTATATAAAATCAACTGATATACTCACATCGATATTCAGACCAACTTTGTCAATTGGACTCATAGCAAAATGTTTCTGGTCCAAATGGTTCAAAAGACTTGTGTTCACATGATTTATGTGCACGTGAGCTGAACATAAGTTAGAAATCCTGACAGGCTGAGACCCCGCCAGGAGGTTTCTGTTGGCCAACCCGAGTGCCTCTGCTGCTGCAGGGCCGTCTTTTGCCCCGTAGACGTTCCTGAAAGCCATTTTTACAGGGCTGTTTCCAGTGATGGAGACACATGGAAACGGCCCGGCCCCGAAACATCTACCCGGAACTCCTGCTAGTGGAAACACGCCTTCAGGTTGTTGACAGTTGGTCACTTGAGGAACTGCAGCTCTGCATAAAACAAAATGAGCAGACATTGGTCCTGGGTTCCCACCTGTGATCCCAACCAGAGAAGAAAGAGAAGTTATGCTGTCCTTGAAGGAGCTCCGCAGTTCACAGCGCCAACAAACAGCCAGCCAGCCAGACAAATAAACAAACAGCCAGCCAGACAAATAAACAAACAGACAGCCAGACAAATAAACAAACAGCCAGCCAGACAAATAAACAAACATACAGCCAACCAGACAAATAAACAAACAGACAGCCAGACAGACAAATAAACAAACAGCCAGCCAGACAAATAAACAAACAGCCAGACAGACAAATAAACAAACAGATATACAAACAGCCAGCCAGACAAATAAACAAACAGACAGCCAGACAAATAAACAAACAGACAGCCAGACAAATAAACAAACAGCCAGACAGACAAATAAACAAACAGATATACAAACAGCCAGCCAGACAAATAAACAAACAGACAGCCAGCCAGACAAATAAACAAACAGCCAGCCAGACAAATAAACAAACAGCCAGACAGACAAATAAACAAACAGACAGCCAGACAAATAAACAAACAGCCAGACAGACAAATAAACAAACAGCCAGACAGACAAATAAACAAACAGATATACAAACAGCCAGCCAGACAAATAAACAAACAGCCAGCCAGACAAATAAACAAACAGCCAGCCAGACAAATAAACAAACAGACATACAAACAGCCAGCCAGACAAATAAACAGACAGACAGGCAGGCAGGCAGGCAGGCAGACAGACAGACAAATAAACAAACAGACAGCCAGACAGACAAATAAACAAACAGACAGCCAGACAGACAAATAAACAAAAAAACAGCCAGACAGACAAATAAACAGACAGACAGGCAGACAGACAAATAAACAGACAGACAGGCAGACAGACAAATAAACAGACAGGCAGACAGACAGACAAATAAACAAACAGACATACAAACAGCCAGCCAGACAAATAAACAGACAGACAGACAGGCAGGCAGGCAGGCAGGCAGGCAGGCAGGCAGACAGACAGACAAATAAACAAACAGACAGCCAGACAGACAAATAAACAAACAGACAGCCAGACAGACAAATAAACAAACAGCCAGACAGACAAATAAACAGACAGACAGGCAGACAGACAAATAAACAGAAGTCATTTCAAGCAAAAGCCTTGTGATTATTATTTTTACAGAAGATGACATCTTGGAACAAGAACCTTCCCAGAACAGAATCAGAAGTGTATGGAACCAGACTGGATGCAACTGGACGTTTAACGTTGGACCGGCTGCTCCAAATATGAACAAAGTATTTACATAAATGCAGGCTCACAACACATTCCAGTTTGGCCTGGATGGGAGTTCCCCTCGCATTTGAGTTCTGAGACTGACAGCCGAGTTTCAGTACAAACGTCTGAGACTCTCCGGACCGACATCAAGGAAGATGATTGGTTGGTTCACAGGCAGGAGGCGTGTGTCCGCAGCAGCACAGGGTCCACCACGCTGTCATGCAGGGGCAGATCAACTGAGAAGTCGGTGGGTGGAGCCTGCAGACGCTGCCGGGGGGGTCTGCCCCACCTCTGAGGGATGGGTAGCTCTGAGTGATGCGCAGGAAGAGGAGAGGAGAAGAAGTACGGATGCAGGAGAGCCTGCAGGAAAGATGATCATTGTATCAATAATCTATTTATTAATCAACACATATACTGCTAGTTAACTTGTGCAAAAGTCCAGGGCATTAATCAGAACCAGCAGGGGGCAGCAGAACCACAGAGACTCTAAACCAGACTTGTCCTAGTTCTGGCACAGCTGCAGTTCAAGAGCATTTTAACACAGATTCTCTACAATTCCAGCAGATGGGTGTCTAATAATCAACAGAAATCATTTGTAACCTCATTAGGATCACTTACTCAAGCCAAACAATGAGGGGCCTTCTCACGGAGCCAGGAGGAACTCCATCTTCAGGCCTGAAGTCTATTGCCTGTTTCGTACCTGTCTGGCAGAGCAGCGCTGTTTGGACGGATACACCAGGAACTGGTTGAGGAGGTCAACAGCCTGAGGGGACGTGTCTGGGACAATCTCCTCCAACGGGATTGCTGGATTCTCCTTAAAAGTGATTTTATTATAATCTGGCAGCTCCACCATCTCCTGTGGACGGAGAGGACACTTGTTTGGTCTCAGCCTCATTTGCTGTCACCACAGACAACTCTGATGTCATCAGCTGTAAGCACCCAATAGAAGAACAGAACTGAGCTAATTTTTATTAGTTTACCCCACAAGTCCAAATAAATTGAAGACAAACATCATCAGACAAGACACACGTTTGTTAATTCTGGCCTGGTGTTCCACACGCATCTGTTCTGGGTCCCATTCCCTTTGTTGTTATTCAGGTAGCAGCATTTTTAATCTCATAAAAACAAATTTACCTGTTTTTCTTCATTTGAATCACATGATGCAACTTCAAATACTTTGATCAGTTATAAGTTGATTTAAGTTACTCAGTGTTAAAAAAGCTGTAAGATGGTACACATATACAGTAGTGTGTAAGTAAACATTACATTAATATCTATCTTTGCAAAAATCATAATTACTTTTATAAAATTATATCATGGATTTTTAAATGTTAACTTTTGAAATTTTTTTCTTTAAGGTAGTGCTGATCTATGATCAAGAAAAATCCCAAAGGTTCTTCTAATCTTTAATTAAACATACCAAAAACCATCAGAACGTTTTGCAGATAAAATAAATCCTTCTTTAGTATCCAAGGAACCTACTCAGACATTTAGAGAAACTTCTTCAGGTTCTTTAACCTCGAAACCTACCAAGACATCCCCAAACACTCCTCTAGAACTCTACATAGCGCCAAACACCTCCAGCAGAACTCTACAAGAACCCAAACACCTCCAGTGGAACTCTTTGTGAGCCCAAGCATGTCTTCTAGACCTTTTTGTAAACCCAAACATGTTTTCTAGAACTCCATTAGAACCCAAACACCTAAACTAGAGCTCAAATCTCCTAAAGGACAGTAGTCACAGAGGCCAGTGATATCACATAAGCCAAAAACTAATCCTGAGAACCCTCCTGTCTTTGTCTGGACCGTCTGGTGTGAAGATTTGAACAGGAGGCGGGGGCTTTACCCCTTGAATTAGGTTGTAAAGATGTGTAAACCAGCAGGACGTTGCTGGACTAAAGAGCCAAAGGTTGATGGCCCATTACCAGCCTCAACTCCACCAACTCCTCAGTGTTTTTCGAAATCCCGTCTTCCGAGGTGATGGAAACACCGAGTGTGTCTTACAGGCCAGCTGTCTTGTGTTGGTGTTCCCAGCACTCTGAGAACACAGCAGAGTTGTTCGATGTCGTTTTCTCCGGGAAACAGGGGAGAGGAGTTCAGCAGCTCTGCGAAAATGCAGCCGACTGCCCTGAAGCACACACAGTAACAACAACCATCAGTGTGGCTCTGTCTGCTACTCCCTCTGCTGTTCATATCCGAGTACTAGAGTAGTAACTACTACTAGTAGTAGAGCTCTCAGGGGGACACTTACCACAGGTCGACTCCCTCGTCATACTTTCGTGCTCCGTACAGCAGCTCAGGAGCTCTGTACCACCTGATCACACACATACAGGCGAGTTCAGTTTGGTTTAGTTTAATTTCGTAAGCAAAACAGCAGAGTGAGCAGGGATCAGTGGGAGGGAAGGCAGACCACGATGCTCACCATGACACAAACAACACATTGGATTTAGAAGTCGCGGTCGAACCTAGAGCATGTGAGTCACCATCCGACTAAGGCAACTACGTTTGTGGTGCTGATCAAAATAAAAAGGAAACTAAATTGATTAAGATGGGACCTTTTAAAGAATATCTGATAACTTTTAGGAATTGTCGCCTACCTCTTATGGTCTCCCATCCCTACTATCAACTCATACCAGCCAAAGTAACTTTGGACTCCTGCTGTCCCGGTCAGCTCTTGGACCGCCGTGTATCACTTTACAGCATGATGTCATATCAACAGACATGACATGGGGTCACAGAGCATCGGTGGACCTCATGTTTGCTTACATCCGCACACTCTGGATACATCTGTTCATTCATTTCTATGGAATCCTCGTCATCTCTGCTGTAGCTGCTCGTTCTCCCCCGTTCTTTGGAGCATTTCTTTGCCTCACTGAAAAATGTCGACTTCTATAATGGATTTTGAGGAGATCGTATACTCCAGCTAGATAAGCTTCATCTTTAGACCCTTCCAGACCAATCCAGAACCAGTCACATGGTCTAATCAGAAAATCTAACAACACAGCAAAACTGTTCCCTTTAAAACAGAAAGGTCCAGATCCAGATCCAGACCCTGGTGGTCAGCAGAGGAACCGCAGGTCCGGATCCAGACCCTGGTGGTCAGCAGAGGAACCGCAGGGTATCCTTTTTAGATGTGTTAAAAAAATGTATTTCATCTTGGCCTCTTTCTTTGTCTGGAGTTTGAGCGGACTGAGCAGTCCTCCCAGAATCTAGAACCTGAACTTCTAATGTCTTCTGCAGTGAGTATTCTTCAGTAAGAAATGTGACACCTGTAAAGCAGGAGGGGCTTGTACTTACCTGGTGGCCACCTGGTGGCTGTATAGCCTGTCACCCTGATCACTGAACAGTCTGGCCAGACCAAAGTCTGCAATCTTCAAGTGACCGGAGGAACTGATGAGGAGGTTGGCAGGCTTCAGGTCCTACTCACACATGCACACACCACAGAGGAAGAAAACAATGGAAGGAGAAACGTTCATTACACAAGCAAGAATTACACAACATGACTTGTTTGGATGTGCATGTCTGACACAACTGTAAACTTTAAAACATTCAACAAATGAGTCCATAATCAGAAAACCCGATCCAGTAATCATTTACCTCTTTCAAGCAGAAAAGTCCTCCAAAATGAGTCTGATTTAACCAACCCTTCACTAAGTGGCCATAATCAGATGATTTCCAGGAGACACGATTCCAGAAATGTGTCCAAAAAAAATGTCTCCAGAAAAGTGTCTTCAGATTGGCAGGATTCTTATAGGACTGTGAACCTCCTAGAGACCATGACCTAGTACCCAAAGTTCTGCTCTCTTACACACATGGACAGATTTGTTCATTTAGATCCATTAAAATAAGAAAACCCCACAACAGTCACTTAAATAACTTAAAACTGACAAAAGATAATATTAAATTATTTACTGAAATTGATTAATGAATCTCTGACTTTGCTTTAGAAATTTGGTTGAACAGAATCATAAAAAAAAGCACAAACTGTCCTGGACATAAACACTGGATCATCAGCACCATATTTAGTTTTACAACCTTCTGAGTGGATCCTTCAGTCCAGTGACGAGTGTAACCGTCAAGGAGACGGTCCACCTGTGGACAGGTGTTCTGGTTCTCATGAACAAACATCTCCAGATGTCTCAGGTCTGAAGGTTTCTCCTCCAGACTGCAGGTTCCAGATGTTTCCACAGATGTTCCTCAGGATGTAGATCAGGACTCATAGAAGGACCCTTCAGAATAGTCCAGTGTTTGGTTCTGAGTGTTTCTTGGCTGGTTTTAGTTGTGTGTTGTTTGGTCGTTATCCTTTTGGAGGACCACGACCTGCGACTAAGACCAAACTTTCTGACACCACATTTGTCTCCAGAACATCTTGATGGTCTTGAGGTTTCATTGTAGCTTCACAGATTCAAGCCCCCCCGAACCAGCAGAGAGCTCCAGAACAGAACCGAGCCTCCTCCATGTTTCACAGGAGATACAGTCTTCTTTTCTTTGAAGGCTTCATTTTTGAGTCTGTGACCATAGAGATGATGTGACTCATCAAAAAGCTCCAGTTTGTCTCATCTGTCCAGAGGACGTTCTCCCAGAACCTTTGTAGTTTGTCAATATGCAGGATGTTCCTTCAACAGTGGAGTCCTCCTCGGTGGTCCACTCTGGTTCCAACAGTGATGGATGCTGTGATCTGACACTGATGGAACTTGACCTTGGAGTTCACCTTGAATCTCTTTGGTTTCCATTCGTATTATTGTGTCTTCAGTTCATCATCAGTTGTCCTCTTGTGTCCACGTCCAGGGAGGTCGTCTTCAGTCCTGTGGAGCCTGACCTTCTGAGTGAACATGAACATCCAGCTGCTTGGAGATGTTCTTCTAGCCTTCAACATGCTGGTCTAGAAGGTTCTTCCTGATGACCTCAGACAACTGTCTGGTCCATCTTTAGGGTGCTGGACACCACGATACCAGACAGCAGAGACACTTTTAACCCTTTAAATCATGTGTACCAGACTCTGGTCCTCGAGGGCGGCTGTCCTGCATGTTTTAGAGTTTTCCCTGTTTTAACACAGCTGATTGTAATTAACCGTCACCATCAGCGTGTCATCAAGCTCTGCACAACTTGTTAATGACATTAACAATGTCATTTGTATCAGGGTGTGTTGAAGCAGGGCCACATCTAAAACCTGCAGGACAGCGGCCCTCGAGGACTCCAGTTCAACACCCCTGCTTTAAACAGTCACACTGACTGAAGACACCTGAGACGTTCATTACAGGACATTTTAGTTTCACGTCTAACTATGGAAACATTATTTTACATCATTTCTAGGGAAACCAACTCATCTCTCCGGGACAGTTTTATTAGTTTGATTCTGTTGAACCATCATTCTGAAGCAATCTGATCATTCAGGATCTGGTCAATCATCAGGTCATCTGGTCAATCATCAGGTCATCTGGTCAATCATCAGGTCATCTGGTCAATCATCAGGTCATCTGGTCAATCATCAGTGGAAACTGCAAGACTCGCTGTAACGAATCTCGTTTCTCATCATGAACACCAACCTCGGGTGAACTGTCACGTTTGGGTCAGTCATTTATCAAAGGGGGAGGGGCTCTGCGTGCTTACCCGGTGCATGATGTTGTTGTGATGCAGGAAGGCCACACCCTTCAGCAGCATCATCATGTAACCTTTGACCTGGGCGGGGCTCAGCTGTCTCTGGTGGTTCCTGATGACCTCAGAGAGGTCAGACAGCATGAAGTCAAAGACCAGGACGAAGCCAGTCCCGTGAGGGAAGACGTCCTTCAGCTTCACGACCTGAAGAGTCCGGGTGGAGAACATCTCAACTCCAGACTCAGAAAATGCAGATTGAAACTGTTTTCATTTGACATTAAACCTGAAATGTTTTTACATTGTTATCTTGCAAATATTAAATAAAAAAAAGGGCATTTGAAATAACTGACACGGTTGTGTATCTTTCTACAGATCTATAGCCACGCCCACCAATCTTTGCAACGAAACTTTTATGGTTTTACCTTTCACACCACCACAATGGATTTAAAATATAACAGTCATGATGGGATCAAAGTGTGGACTTTCAGCTTTATTTTAAGAGCTTTAAAATAAAAGCTCTATAATAATAATTGTATTGTATTTTCTCATTTAAGAATTACAAAAATTTTAAGAAAAAAAAATGAATTTTCAGGGCCTCTAAAATATTTGGGCAACTGACTGATAAGAAGTTATTAGTCCATGTGGTCCATCCCATCGTAATGAAAACAAACTGAGAAAGAAACTTTCTGAAGACAAAGAAATAAACGCTTCATCAGTGGTAAACTCATATCACATGACATCTTTAATGGCAAGATAAGATGTCATTAAAGCTGTTGTGTGTTTCAGCTCAATAAAACAGTTACTCAACAAGTCATTAAATTATTATATCAACTAAACCATGTAGTTCAGCTGAGTCTGTAGCTGCTGTTTGAGCTGGTAACACTTCTGCTACCTCTCCCCATAAAAAGGTTTTCGCATTTTTCTCACAAAATTGAGTCTGTGAAGTCAGAATTTTTTATTATCTTGAAATGTACACTTTTTACAATATTTTATCCTCCTTAAATGGCCATTTTCTTCTGGGCTTTTTTGGGAGAAATTCTATCATTTCTGTTTGTTATTGTGTCTTAGAGGAAGATCGGGTAACATTTTGTGACAACCTAATGTAGAAAGAAAATGAATCCAAAAGACTTCATATATGTTTTAGTTGTTGTTTTTTACCACTGTGTATGTTTTACAAACTGGACAATAGAAGCGACCATAGAAACTCTTGTGGCCTTCAGAGATAAAAACTCACATGCTGGTTGTCCTCGATCTCCTGCAGGGCCTTGATCTCCCTCAGAGCCTGGTTGGGGATGCCGTCCTCCAGCCTCCTGAGAGCCACCTTCTTCAGGGCTACCGTCTCACCTGTCTGACAGAAAGCAGAGTTTTGCTAAGAGAGGATCAGGTGATTCCCGCCCGATCCTGAATCTTCCCATCACCGACACAGGTCACGGCAGAACTTCAGCAGCAGCTACCTCGATGTGTTTGGCTTTGAAGACAATGCCATGGGCTCCTTCCCCGATCCGACCCAGGATGCTGTACTGCTCCATGTCCAAGAGACAACGGGCCCCACAGGAGACCAGGTCCTCTGAGCTCACAGTTAAACCGGATTTGAGTCGGCTCTCACTGACGTCGGTGCAGAGGAACCATAACTGGCGCTCAAGTCTGGCGTTCACTGCAGAACAAGTCACTCAAAGCTGCTCAGATTTTCACTTAAAACGCGAGACCGGCATATAATTGTGGCGACCGCATTAAAAAATGTATTGGAAGACAACTGAACTTATGGCGTTTCTAAAAAAAGAAAGAAAACAGAAAAACGAACTCAGGTAAGAAAAGATGTAATTAAAGATGTTTCAGGTTTCGATTCCATTAAACGCAAAGCTATTTAATAATTCACCAAAACGTTATACCAATAACGTAAATCACCTTAATTCGGCCTGTAAATGATCCCACGTTTTGATGTTTTCAAACAAAAATTGACGGTTACAAAAGAGAAACAGCTACGCCGGGGAGCTAGGCGTTAGCTCTCGTTGCCTGGCAACTGACAGGCTAAGCTACCTCAAGCCTACACCAAAAAAAACGTTTATTGTTGCTGATTACAAACTTCTGATGCGAAACGTACAACACTGTCAATACACGGTCGCAATATTCCTTTTCTACGAGTAATATTACTTTAAAACGTAAAGATAAATGACCTGCGAACATAGACTGGCCGCAACCGAGCAACGTCCTGCGTGACTGCGTTTGTTTACGCTGACGTCACGACAATGGTCCAATCAAAGAAGCAGAACCGCTACAAAGAGTCACGTGTTCTACTGCTTTTTGTCAAACCGGTTTCTAGTTGCATTACTGCCGTTTACTGGTTAGGTAGTAAAAAACGTAAATATTAAACAAGATCCATTTAAGAATAAATCTGTCAAGTGTCATTATTTAAGTTGTTCATTAATGAGAAATTAAGCAATTTATTTTTCTTAATGAGTCATTCGGTTTCTTTCTCTCTTTTTGCAGAAATGTAATTCCATTACAACGTACTGCATTGTTTGTGGCTAATTAAAGTGAATGTGCAAAGTTTTCTTACCACATCAAATGTTTTGTTGAGTCCCGTATGACCTTTTCTTAGCCATTTTTTAACATTTCTGCAACAATTTCTTCATTTCTCCACGCGTCTGCCTACATCCTTTTGTGGGCTACATGAGTTTCCATCAGTCATTACTGACCATGAATTCCTCAGTTCAAAAGAAAACCCGAGTTCATGAGCGTGAACAGGGAGAAACAGAAAAATCAGTGTCCACATCAAACATTAAAACTGTTTTGTGTGTCTGAGTATTTGTTGTAGCTCTACAAACTCAGAAATATGGCCCTGATTGTGATGAAAAACGTCTGCTGCACTAATATCAATAACAGTAAATAATAAGGTGAAGATAAGTTGGTGCGGAATTTTTTCCAGCTAATTTAATTTCCTCTCATTTCGCCTTCCAGGATTTGATTCAGCTGAGTTTTCTGTCAGCAAAGTGATCAGATTGATCACGAGTTTGTTGTCTTTTTTAATTATTTAAGCCTTTTAAAAAAAACTCAATGCTTTGGTTGAAAACAAAGTGACAATAATTAGTAATTTTATTTTGGGATTAAAAAAGATAAATATTTGTTTACATTTTTAACAAAACCAGCACAACATGTTGTTATTCGTTTCTAAAGAAATTCGAACAAACCAAATACAGTTATTAAATCAGTCTGCAAATTTTATCTAAAAAAAGGAAAGAAAAATAAACACAGTAAGAAAAATGGACAAAAGAAAAAAACATAATGATTCAGTGAAACTATAAGCAATAAAACGTTTGACAGCTTTTGTGTTGTAGGAATCCGAGATGGTTGGTTTGTAAAGTTTCATGTAAATACCAGTTCAGGAAAATGTATTTGTCTTTTATACAATGAATGCAAATTTTAGTTAAAATTCATAATCAATACATTTTAGAAATAAAGCAGGACTTGTTTCGTTAATTGGTGGTGCTCATTGGTTAGATGTCACGTTCTCCCTCAGTTGAATAAGCCCATCATTCGTTTTTATTTTATTTTAATCACAATCGCCTGTTTTTTTTAATTTACATTCCCACGTTGATTTCGGCTCATTTTACGCAACTTTTATTCTGAAATTCGGAAGTGATGTCACTTTTTTTTCCGGCGGACGTGTTGTTTACATTTAGTTTTAGCACGCTTAGATGTTTGTGACCTAGAAACGTTAAATTTATCTGCGACACATTGAACTTTAACGTGAACGTGGTGGAAAAGAGTGTTAATTGTGATTTTCACAGCGCGGCTATGGCGCCGCCGACCGACGCTACCGCCAACGTGGACCGGAAGGTTCTACAGTACGAGACGTTCGTCAGCGACGTCCTGCACTCGGATCTGCGGTAGGACCCGCGCCACGCCGCGTCGACCCGACCCGACCCGACCCGACCGGCGCCGCGCCGACCCGACCCGACCGGCGCCGCGCCGACCCGACCCGACCGGCGCCGCGCCGACCCGACCCGACCGGCGCCGCGCCGACCCGACCCGACCCGACCCGACCCGACCCGACCGGCGCCGCGCCGCGCCGACCCGACCGGCGCCGACCCGACCCGACCGGCGCCGACCCGACCCGACCGGCGCCGACCCGACCCGACCGGCGCCGACCCGACCCGACCGGCCCCGACCCGACCCGACCGGCGCCGACCCGACTCGCGCCTCTGTCCGTGTTCTGGAGTTTCGGTCCAGAGAAACCGCAGCCTTTATGTCTGTGACTGCATTGTGTTTGTAATTACGTCCAAATGACGCGAACCAGCGACTCCAAACCGAACTGTAGCAGGACAACAGACAATAAGACGCCTCTTGATAATGCTAGATCAAGTCTTTTGTGTTTTATAATAATATCTATCCCACAACTTTTGATTTCATGTCATTATTCAAATGTACTCAGTACCACGCGGTCCGGTGGCTCCAAAGCCGAGCCGGGACTAACTAACGCCGAGTTTATCAGATGTCGGGCAGCAATCCGCCTCATGTGGATCCCCGAAACCTGAAGAGGTTCTGCAGCAACGCTGCTTCCCGCCTCACTGCAGGTCCCCAAACCTGCAAATGGGAATCCTCCCTGACCTCATGTGAACATGTCCAACTCTACAGCAGAAATAAACATTCACAGTCTGGTCTGAGGTTCAAATACCTCATTGTACCACACAAGTCACTTCTGACTTCTGAACGGGTTAATGAACCTAACAGAGGCTAGTCGGTCTTATTTTTAGGACGATACAGCCGGCCACCCGGAGCGCAGTCCCGGCTCTGGCTTCTTCTGGAAGGGTCCATGGACGAAGACCAGCTGAGCAGGCAGCAGAGTTCAGGGTGGAGGGCCAGTAAGCCGCCGCCCACTAGTTCTGGCCGTAGCCAGCTTCCAGGTTGACCTGGATTCTTCCATGTTGATTTACCCGACTGCTCACCGACAGTCGGAGGGCTACGGTCACTTGGACCTCCACCCGGTCCCAGCTGAGGGTCTGCAGGCACTGATGGCAAGTGGACCCTCAGCTAGCCTGCAATGCTTTTTCAGAACTCTGGCTGTTGTCCATTTGGCATCAACATCTATAACGAGGACGGGTGGCTGATGGCAGGTCGGTGGGTGTGATCATTCTGCCTCTGTTGGAGCCTGGATTACCCGGGTCCGGGTTAATGCCCAACCTGAAACTTACTTACTGGACTGTAATCTGGTTGGAGATCAATCGTTGACGTCATTGTAAAAGTTTGTGGAGACCAATTCTTTATATTTTGTAGCAATGATTTCCTGTCCATGTATTTCTGCTTGCATTTGCTAGTTTCTACATTTATTTATTTCATTGTTTATAAATACATTCATGTATTATTTCTACGTGTATGTGTTGGATGGTAGGTGTAGGTTTCTCACTGGGATCTAAAGCAGGACTGGTCTCCTGGAAGAACCAGATAGAACCAACCATCCTGACCGCATGAAGCAGTGAGATCTGCCAAACTCTTGGATCAGGACCAGCTGCTGGTTTTACTGGGGGACCACAGACGGATCCAGTTTAGGAGGCAGCTGATGTTGGTGCCATCGAAAGAGGTCTGGTTCTGGTTTGGTTTGGTTCTTCCAGGTGACCAGTCCTGCTTCAGACCTCAGAAAATACTCTCCTAATTACCACAAAAAGTAGAAATAATTATATGTCAGCGGTTAAGTTTACTCATAATTAAGTTAAACGTATGGTATAATTTATTGTGTATGCAGTAATGTATGTTTATGTGTTTACCTTTGACTGTTTTTAGCAGATTTAAACTCAGAATGAGGACTTTTTTCTCATGTTTTTCAGTATTCAGTGTTTTTATTTCATGACACGAGTAAAATTCAGCGGGAGAAGTTTTAGTTTTAGAGCGTCGTTCCGGATGAAACGCTGTCACGTGGGTAATCCCGTTGGTTTGTCTGAAGACGCACACTCACAAACACAACCGCTGCCGTCTGACAGGAAGGTGCTGGAGCAGAGAGACCAGGTCTATGAGAAGATCTCCCAGTACCTGCAGCTGAAGAACACCCTACAGAACCTCCAGGTACGTGGGAACACGGCTGCAGCTGAGATGACTGATGTCAGCCTCAGAGGAAGAACTCACACATGGCTCACGAAGGTATCTAACAGCAGACACCTTCCTGCCAGTCCTGGTGTCACCTGTTCCTATTAAAACTGATCTGGTCTCAGGGGGCGGGGCTGGTTGGCCATGATAGGTGCATGGGCGGAGTTATTCTGTGATTGGTGTTTAAAGGACTGATCTTCTGGTGTAAATTCTGCTGAGCTGAAGCTGAATTTAAAAGAAATAAAATTGCAGAAGCTCCTGGTATAACTGCTCTTTCAAAATATTTATTACTTAATCAATCGTGCACCTAAATAAAATAAAAAACAGAGCCCAAAAACAAGCTATTTGACATTGTCAAAACATGAACATGTTTGTCATTTTAAACAAACATTTTATTTGTAAATGTTAGTGAAAGTTTTACTGCTTTTGAAAGATTTGCTGAGATGTTTCAGATTAAATACATTTTTGTATTTTTGCATTTAGTTGAAGTCATTGTTGCCACTGGCGCCACTGTGACATCGCTATGACATCACTGTGTTCCTTGCAGGAGGCAGGCTCTCAGAAGATGAAGACAGATGTGGATCTCGGCTGTAACTTCTACGTTCAGGCGGAAGTGTGAGTCGTCCCCGTCAGCTTCTTCTGACGCCAGCCGTGCTCGTAACCCTGCTGGGTCGCAGCTGCTGCGTCGAAAACATCTGGTTCTAATACTGCTCTCTTGTTCTTGGACAGGGAGGACCCGTCCAGGATCTTCGTAGCGGTCGGCTTCGGTTTCTTTGTGGAGATGACTTACGATGAAGCTCTGAGGTTCATTGACAAGAAGACGAGTCAGCTGACGGCGTGAGTTCATCAGGAGGGTTGATGTGTTGCATTTAAATAGAAAAACACCCCTCCCTTATAGCTTATCGCTTCTAGTGTTACAATCTTAGTCATCAGACTCTCGCAGCAGAGCTTGTTATGGAAGTGTTCAGCTCTTCGGTTGTCCAGGGGTGCTCACGAGCTTCTCCAACCTGAATGTGGATTAGTACCGTCTGTATCATGTTTAGCTCTCAGGACTTGAAACTAATGATCTGGTTCAGATGCACGTGACGCCACTACTGCGTCACGGGTCTTTTTGCCCAGCCCCTTATGTTGATGATATCTTTTAATACTTACCGATTTATCATGATCTTCCTTCAGAAGTTCCTTTTAAGTTTGTTCAGAATGTTCTTTTAAAACCAGGACCTGCTGAAACCTGTGGACTGCTGTACTCGTCTGCTCAGCTGTCCACTACGTTGGATCGTTAGAGCGAGCGTAGCCAGTGGGTCGTTTTCTGAATTCAACCTTTTCTCTTAGTCAGTTGTGTGAATGATGAAAAAAGATCCTCTTGTTGGAGGATCTCCAACAGACCTTGGTTGAAATCTGGTTGAATTAATGCTCCCGCTTACAGACAGAACGGTTCTGCAGATCAATGATCACGAATACGTCCTCATTTCACCTCCTGTACATAATCAACACTGTTTTCTAAGATTGAAATGAAATGCTGTCATTGAAGGTGTCTTATGAGCTTTTATTTTGGTAATGTGAGATTAACAGGAAGTCTTCGAGCTCTCCGTTAGCGCTATGCTAGCTGTGTTGATGGCGGTAACCAACAGGCCGGCGCGGGATGCTAACCAGCTAACGATGTTGTGTGTTCCAGCTTCACGGAGCAGCTGACCAAAGACTCCTCCAAAATAAAAGCCCACATCCGCATGGTTCTAGAGGTCAGTGTGGTTGCTGCTCTTCGTTGGTTCAGAGTCAAACTGTGTCAGAAACACATGAACATCGACTACATGGTAACGGAGACGACTACGGGAAAGAGAAACGCACCTCTTCAGAATTACAACAAATTCAGTTTCACACATTTATAGGCAAAAGTGAATACACTTATTTAAAATGAATTTGTTCTGATGAAAGAACAGATTAATCTGCTCGGTTATGATGTTTGGTTGTTGAATTGGCGCGTTCTCAATGCTGAAGACAAAAACTGACTGTTTTCCTTCAGTGTCACGTTCTTTTTACAGATGTCGAATCTGATCGGCTGCTTTCTTCTTCGCCTCCTCGTCCCTCTTTCCTTCTCTCCTTCTCTCCTCCTTCCCTGCAGGGTCTGCGGGAGCTGCAGGGTCTCTCAGATGTTCCAGACAGCAGAACTACAGATGTTTTCTAGAAGCTTCCAGCTTCTTTCAGATGTCGAGGTTCCTGTAGGACACTTTCAGCTGGATGTTGGTCAGGCGGAGCATCACAGACACGGGGACCAGCGTCTTCTCAGGTCTGACGTCACACTCCTGATGATGTCATCATATCTGCGTGCCACTCACGCATGTGTGCGTGCGCGCATGACACTTTCACAATAAAGCGACAGGAAGTGGCTGAAGTTTTCGTCTTTAAATCTACAGGAAAGGTTTTTTCCAGGACTACCGCAACAACATTTAAGTATTTTTGAATTTTACTTCTGAAAAAGTTAAAACAAACTGAATAAACAAAAATATGCAACCAGTTTTTTGAGATCTTTCAAAGGTTTATGAATGCTTTTGTGAATGTCTTTTAATGTTCAACAAAACTTTTGAAGGGTTCTTTGCTGTTGAATTTACAAACGCTTTGGCTCAATGTTGTCCCATCATTATTTTTTTAATATATTTTCCTTGATACAGTTAGGTGCAGAAGGATGACAGCGTTTCATGATTTTGCATTTAAACATCATTACAATGAATTTGGGGGGAGTGGTGGCCTAGTGGTTACAGTGGTGGGCGTGGAGGATCCAGGTTCAAGCCCAGGGCTGCCCACAATCGTAAATCACTGGGGGCCCCTGAGCAAGGCCCTTAACTCCCAATTGCTCCCCGGGGCGCTGCCCTGCTGGCAGCCCCACTGCTCACTAGTGAAACTAGTTGATGGCTTAAAAGCAGTGCAAGCAATTTCAGTGCATCGTACATACAGCGTGTGCACGATGTCCACACTGACAATGAAAAGGAAAAGAAAAAAATAAATAAATAAATAAATAAAAAAAATCCAGATGTGGTCAAAGTTGTCAATTTTTTCAGCTTTAATCAAAACGAATTTTACTAATCAGAATTTTACTAATCAAAAAATTTTAATAAAATATATTTACCTTTTAGAAAGTCCAGTAGCTTTTAAAAAAAAATGTAACTGAAGCTGCAGCGTTTGGTGTTTTTCCCACTGATGGTCAGACATCAGGACGGGACCTGAACCACAGCAGAGTCAAGGGACCAGCGCGCACACCCGTCTGGATGGATGTAAGCATCGGTGATGACCTTCAGCTGCTGTCAGAGGCGTTGTCGTGGTAACAGGCTGCTGAATGGAGGTGCAGTGAGAGACTGTTAACCTAAAGCAGATTCTGTGTTCAGGGGGGTTTACATGAGGACGCGTCAGCGCAGAAGCAGCTTCACTTCTACCTACAGAAACACGCACGTGAAGGTTTCTTAACGTCGTTCAGTTTCCTTTATAAAAACTGTTGCTGCAGAATCCAGAACAGTCCAGAAACTGAGCACACAAACCAAGAACTCACAACGCCCTCGGCGACATTCTGCAGAAAATTCACAAATGTCTTTATTTAAATTTTACAAAGGTTTTTGGGACCTTTTAGAAATGTGTTTACATTTTGATTTTTTTGTTTTGCTCCTTTTTTTTTAAACAAATTTTTTAGGGGTGTAGATAGTTTTGATAATATAACATTTCTTATTGTTACAATAAATACATTTGCATCATATGTTTTTAGTAATTAATTTTTAAGATAATATAAATAATAAATAAGCTAAAATAAAGATGTATTTAAATTAAAATGCAGACCCTAGTGGTCAGTAGGGGAACCGCAGGCTTGGATCCAGACCCTAGTGGTCAGTAGGGGAACCGCAGGCCTGGATCCAGACCCAAGCGTGGACAGTAGGGGAACCGCAGGTCTGGGTCCAGACCCTAGTCTCATAATTCTGTGATGGCTTCAACCTGGAAGTTGTGTTGCAGCTGGGGTTAAACTCTAAACATCATCTAAAATAATGACAGTTAATTGATCTGGAACATTCTGGTCCTGGTAGCGTGGTGTTTACCACATACTAACATAACTGTTTCTGTTCTGGGTTCCGTTTGTTTTGTTTTTGTATTTAGCTGTTGTGTTATTTTGTAGGGTTCTTTTTAGCTTTGTTGTTTACTTTAGTTGCTTGTTGATCCGGACCTGCAGTTCCTCTACTGACCATCGGGGTCTGGATCCGGACCTGCAGTTCCTCTACTGACCACTGGGGTCTGGATCCGGACCTGCAGTTGCTCTACTGACCATCAGGTGGTTTCTCTGGTAACAAGGAAAAAAGAAAAAGCAGCTTCAAGACAGCTCTGGGTGACGTCACGGACGGTCGTGGTCAGTGGAGGAACTGCATATTTTCTTATTTCCTCGTTGGATTCAACTGGAAATGAGAAGGTTTTACTTGACGCGAACGTAGCTGCCGCAATGACGGCATGGGCGTCTTGTTCTGAAGGCCTCGCCGGAAGTCCGCTGCTTCATCGCGGCTACTTTGACAGATAGAGTAGAGAGGAGGCGTTCACGGCGAAACCTGGCAGGAAGAAACCCACAAAACTTTGCGGAGTTCCGCCGCTCTGCTCGCACACGAGCCAGGGGTGGCCAGTCAGACCTTACACTCGACTGTGCCTGCGTGTGGAAGCCGCGGACGCCGGCGGGACCCGCGGACGCGGTTGTGGGGCGACGCGGCTGGAGGCGGGGGCACGCACAGGCTAGGCTAGGCTAGGCTAGGCGGCTTCACAAGCTGAAACTCGCCGAAACCCTGTAAGGTCCAAGTCCAGGTCGTGTTTGGACGCGCGGCTCGGAGCCTGGCGAAAGTTGAAGATAATTCAGCTTCTATCAACTCACGATGTAAGAGAAAAGTTAGCCTGATAGCGTTCGCAGTGCTAGTCAGGCTGGTAGCCAGCGCTCGTGAACGCCGCTGTGAGCGCGTGCGGTGAAACCAGGTGTGTTTGAAGTGTTGCGGCTCCTTGATGCTCGGATCCAGGATCAGCTCTGCGGGCTGACCGTCCTCGGCGAGCGGCGGTGGTATGGAGGCAGAGCAGCGGGGAGGCAGCAGCAGCTCCGCGGTGTTACGTAACAGCAGCGGGTCGGGAGAGCGGCTGCCGGACTCGTCCTCGTCCTCAACCGGAGCCGGGCTCTGACGGCTGCAGACTGCTCCTCTACACACACACACACACACACACACACACACACACACACACACACACACACACACACACACACACAGACTGACAACACAGCAGCAGCATGGAAGAGGTGTGAGTTTCTGCTGAAGATGGAGTCTAACCCGCTCATCAACGGTGAGACGTCAAGCTGGAGTTACGTGTGTTTGTGTTTCTGTGCAGTTTGGAAGGAAGCAGCAACAGGTGTGTGTGTGTGTGTGTGTGTGTCAGTCAGCTGCCGAGGCCTGCAGGCGTGTCTGTGTGTCGAATTCATGAGGACAACTGCTGTTTGGATATGATTTGTTTTGATTTTGCTCCCAGCAGCCTGTAGAAACCTGCAGTCTGAGCGCTCAGCAGCGCCGAAGGCCTGTTTGTACTGGTGCATCTGGAGAGGTGGATAGTTGATTCCAGATAGCAGGAACCTTTTTGTAGTTCTTAGAAATGGTGAATCCAGATGACAGAATCATTGGGACCTGATCTGAGCTACTTTTGGAACATATGTCTCAGTTATGGCGCTGACAAGTGCTACGTGGGCCAGATGAAATCTGAAAGTCATGATGTGGACCCAGATGGGGTGATGGTACGTGTTCTTTGGGCCAGATTAGGCTCAAAAGCCATAAACAGACTTTGACATGGGCTGTGGTGAATGTTGTATTGTTGGCCAGCCGTGGCCTAAATGAACAGGTGGACACCCTGGACAGGTCGCCGGTCCATCACAGGGCCACGTGCAGAGACATACAACCACACACGCTCACACCTACGGACACTTCAGAATAACCAATCGACCTAGCATGCATGGTTTTGCAGAACCCACACAAGCACCGGGAGAACATAAATCTTGACACAGAAAGACTGCCATTGGGCCCGGGAATCGAACCAGGAACCTCCTTGCTCTGAGGCAACACTACTAAGCTTACAGAAATGCTATTAAATTTATTCACCAACTCCTTGACGACAACTGAAGAAAACTATTCAGTCACTGCAGAGATGTTTGTAACGACAGCACCTGACAGATCACATTGTTGCATCAGAAAAATGATAAAATAATAAAAATTATTATTATTATTATTTTTGCTCTAGACACTGAAAAAGCATGATCATTTTTCTTAAAATGGATCAGAACCACAAACTGTAGAAAAACTGTCCAAACGTCCTGTGACGCCATCCACAGCTGTCTGAAGAGTGGACACGGGTGGAGTGAGCAGACCTGGACGCCAGCTGGACCACACCCGTCTCATGGCAGTCACAGTCAGCTATAACGCTAATTAATATTAATTTTCATTCATTCGGATCAAAACTGTCCAAATATCTGCATTTCAAGTGTTGCTGCTGATACAGCATCTGAAACGAGGACTACTGGAGCTCCACTGGGACCCGTGGTCGCTCTGAGGGGGTCAGACCGTCTCTCAGACTCCTGGAAGGGTCCAAAAAGGATTTCCAGCGTCCTGGCTCCCTCGGCTCATCCATGCTGGAGGATTTGCTGGACCCTTCCTCACCGACCCACGTGGTGGTCTGTTAGTCAAATGAACATAGCCAAACTTATCTTTTTTACAACTGCATTTTTATTTTCTGTTTGGTCTTAATTCACAGATCAGAAGTCAGCTCAGCGCTAAGTAGCGTAAGTGGTGACATCTAGCCGTTGGCTGTGTGTGTGTATATATATATATATATATATATATATATATATATATATATATATATATATATATATATATATATATATATATATATATATATATATATATATATATATATATATATATATATATATATATATATATAAAATAACTGGACATAAAGAAAATTTGAATTCCCTTTTTCTAGCTCTTATCTAGCTTTTATATTTTTTTTTAATTAATTTCTGTACAATAATTTAGTTATTTGGACAAAAGGTAATGTGATAAATAAATGATATTACAGCTTTTCTGGACGTGGTTCTGGGTATTTCAGGTTTAAACAGTTAAAAGGAAACATCTGGGGTTTGTATTCATCAGTGCACATCAGTTCGTGTGATTCATGCTCAGTGATGCTCCCGTTTATGGCTCCTTTTCAGTTTTGTCTTAAGACACCAGCTTTCTGTAGCCAGTCGGCAGCTGAACACAAGAATGTTCAGTTCATTAAGTGTGTTATTTCTCAACAGCTGGCTGCTGTGTTGTCTCAGAAGACCAGGTCAGATCATGTCACAGGTCTCTCTCGATCTAAGAAAGCTGATGCAGCTTTAACCAGAACTTTTTCCCTGATTCGGTTTCTCGTGTTTGGACTGTGAGAATTGAAAGTCTGCTGAACATCTGCATTGACTCCTGGTTGGTCGGTCCAGGCTTTCTGCTGCCTGGGAAAGATTTACTGTGAAAAATGATGAGCTTCAAACTGAACTACAGGACAAAGCAGATGTGTGTGAAACTGAACGACAGAGTCGTCAGTGGCTCACCACAGGATGATATTTATGAATCACTCTACTTCACTCCTCCACCCAGGAAATGCAATTTCTTCTCCAATTCAAAAAAACAATCCCTCCTGTACTCGACAGACAAATGAAGCCTGTGATGTAAAACTGCTGCGTTGCCATAGCAACATTGACGCACGTGTGCATTCAGTGCTGAGATCTGACATGTTTCTGATGAGATGTGTGATGGTGATGAGAACTTTGAAATAACCTAAAACTGACAAAACATAACATGTTCAAAACAAATAAGGCTTTAGATCCAAATGAATAGTTAATAAATGAAAACATGATGGAACTGAATTAAATATTTATTTTCACATCCTTCACCAGTGATTAGGTCCAGCGGTTGATCTCTGCAGCTCTGAATGTGACTGCTGCTCCTCTGCAGGTATTTTGTTCCAGTCTTTCTCAGCTTCAGGTGTGAAGTAGAGATGTTCTGATAACATATTGTGCTTTCTAATGCGGATTCTGATACCTGAGGCGTCACGAAGGCCGACGTGACCATGTGTAGTCAGTCTCATACAGTTTACAGGTTTCCAACCCTGTGACTGTGAGTGATCAGTTACGCAGTAAACCCAAGGTGTTTTGATGAAGACGGGCTGGTTATTCAGGGTGATGAATTCTACGTTATTCCGGCGTTCTTTGGGGAGTTTCTCTTGCACGTGGAAAGTTAACTCCAGAGTTTGCTGCCTCCGTTCCTCCGTCCTCCTCTTTGATGTTAAATTGCTTAAGCCCGTTCATCCGTAGATACTTAAAAATGTTGTTTATGTTCTCTGGAAACCACAACCTTGCTTAGTGGGCATTTATTTGTAAAATAACACCATATGGCTGACATAATGCTAATACTAGATGGCTAACGCGGCCCAACAGCTCGCCACTGCTCCACCTGCTGACTTACAACAGGAAGGTGTAAGAGTTGCTGGCTTTTTGAGCAATAAGGAATAACTGGAGATGTACTGGTGAAATGTACGTGGTACTGGACACACACACACAAACCTCACCAGGGAGTCATTGAGGAGACATCCTCAGCCACCTCATCTGGCTCTTCTTGATGCAGAGGAGCAGTGGTTCTATTGTAAACCCTGTTGGATGACCCCATATCTGAGGGAGAGCCCCGACACCCTGCGGAAGAAGCTCGTTTCCACTGCTTGTATTCATGATCTTCTCTGTCACTACCCACAGCTCGTAACCATAGGTGAGGGTAGGAATGTAGGCCGACTGGTAAATCGAGAGCTTTGCCTTTTTGAGTCATCTTCTTCACCACGACACATTGTTGCAGAGTCCACATCACTGCAGAAGACACACCAATCTGCCTATCGATCAATTTTTTAAATAAATGGTGTATATCAATGTGCATAAACTCCAGAATGTTATGAAGACTGATCAGATGAATTACATTGTGCTTCTTTGCCATGAAAATTAACTTACCAGTAATCCTGAAAACAACGTTCCACTGCATTTCATTGGTGTCATTAAAGGACCTGCTGAGATCATTCCAGTAATCGTCTCGTTAACTCAGCACGAGGCTGGAGATCATCATGTCAGGCTGGTCGGGTTAGAATGGCAGACGTGACATGTTAGGAGGGTGATGCTTGAAATCATTGTTCTTCCATTGGTAACCATGGTGACCTGCAAAGAAACGCGTGCAGCCGTCATCGCGGTGCATAAAAATGGCTTCACCAGCACATTGTGGCTACTACGATTGAACCTAAATCAACAATTTATAGGATCATCAAGAGGTTCAACTCTTGTTAAGAAGGCTTCAGGGCGTCCAAGGAGGTCCAGCAAGCGCCAGGATCGTCTCCTAAAGAGGATTCAGCCGCGGGGTCGGAGCGCCACCAGTGCAGAGCTCAGGAACGGCAGCAGGCAGGTGTGAGCACATCTGCACACACAGTGAGGAGAAGACTTCTGGAAGATGTCCTGGTGTCCAGAAGAGCAGCAAAGAAGCCGCTTCTCTCCAAAAAAACACCAGGGACAGATTGATCTTCTGCAGAAAGTATGTGAATGGACTGCTGAGGACCGGGGCAAAGTCATGTTCTCCGATGAAGCCTCTTTCCGATTGTTTGGGACATCTGGAAAAAGGCTTGTCCGGAGAAGAAAAGGTGAGCACCACCATCAGTCCTGTGTCGTGCCAACAGTGAAGCCTCCTGAGACCGTTCATGTGTGGGGTTTCTTCTCATCCGAGGGAGGGGGCTCACTCACGATGTTGCCCAAAAACACAGCCATGAACAAAGCCTGGTACCAGAACACCTCCAACAGCAACTTCTTCCAACTATCCAACAACAGTTTGGTGAAGAACGATGCAGGTTTCAGCACCATGGTCACAAACTCATTTTTGATCCTGTTTTATGGAAGCAGAGGACATGAACTCTGCTCCTCATTTTACATCTATTAACAGGAGTTAATTTAACGCTCTGTAGTCGATTAGTACAACCCTAAGATGCTAATCACAGTGAAGTATAAAACAGATAAAGTAAAAACAGCCCTTTTTATTCACCGTTTGGTTTTTGTTTTGGTCCCTAACAAGTGTTTATGCTCATTACCATCTAATTATAGACCTGGGGTTGATTTAATGTCAGAATGTTCCTTTAAACAGAAAGCAGTTATGTTCATAGATTTTTAGGCCCTTTTAGATTTTATTCTTTTAATTGATTATTTGTATTTGTGGAAAGCTAAACACTTCAGCTACTTACATAAAGAACAAGTGACTGAAAAAGCTTCAAGTAAAGCCTTGAAATGATATCTGGTGTCCGCAGACGCTGCACCACATCTGAACACCGACATATGTGAAAACAAACTGTGATGACTGAAAGTGTTGTCTTGGTAAAGCGTTAGTTTCTCCTGCAGGATAAATCCCAGGTTTTGGGGCGTCCCTGCCCCAAAACCTGGGATTTATCCTGCAGCATCCTGCCAGACAGGCAGCAGGACGTTCTGGCTCAGATTCGGTACTCGGTTCCTGTTTGTGTTGCTGTGAATGTAAACCGTGAACCCTAACGTGATGGTCTTCTCTGAGTGCTGAAGTGCCTGTGAGCAGGGCAGCAGCAGAGACTCTTGATTGCTCTGTCTGCGCTCACATCCCCCCTGCTCTCCATCTGTGGTGGTTACCGTTGATGAAAGGTCACCATGGCGATGTCTCCATGGCTGTGTACCAGGTCAGCTGCTGGCGTGAGTGTTGTTTCACTACCGTGTTTCTGATACGGCCGTCACACCAACATAAACTATCAATATTTGGTAACAATATTGATGTTTCCACATCCAAACCAATGAAGCAAACCTTTCTTGTCCTCATCTAATATTAAACACAGAAAACTGTAGATGAATATTTGACTATAATTAGTTGGTTAGTTGGTTTTCTGGTATTTGACCAATCATTTTTTTCTTATACTTTTGTTACCTATAAATATGCAGATATTGTTCCTTCTTATCTGTCTCACATCCTTGTCTCCCACTGCAGTGAATATCACGCTTAATATTTATATATTTAGAGTTTTTTTTCACCCCATTGACCACTTTGTTTTCTTGAATCAATTGTAAACCGTGACAGTTCTGCAACGACAGCAGAGTCATGAGCTGCAGCCTCCGTGACTGAGCTGTGTTGCTCAGTGTGGTTTGGTTTTGATTCCTCTGTTTTAGTTACTATATTGTTGTGAATACTGGTGCACGGCAGTAATTCAGTTTTCTTGTGCCTGAATGGCGTCAGTGTGAACAAATACATGGCGATTGCTCCATTCTCGCCGTGTCTCCTCATACACGGTCCTTCTGAAACCGTCTGGAGTGTTAACTCTCAGCCTCCACCGGTTAACGTGACGCTGTTCTCACGTCTGACTTCTGCCAGCTCATCTCCTGCGTGTAAATTGTTGTGTCCTAGCCATGGTGAAGCGCCAAAATGGACTTGACACCTATTGTTAGAGAAGCAGAGTGGACGGTGACCTGCGACTTGTTTGTGAACTGCTTCATAGCGGTTCTGGTGGGACGACAGTCATTGACTGGAGAGGTTGCGATTCACAGCAGCGGGCACGGCGCTGCTGTTTTCACTAAGCGTTTCTTTATTTTGTGTACTGCATCAGGTAACATTTATATATGATTTGGAGTGTGGGTGTTCAGTTGACTACTTAGCAGTATACTGACATCTGATCTGTGAAGAAAGACCTGGCAGATAAGGGTCATTCATATTTTAAAGAGAATATGTTTTCGTTTTCATTTTACCAACAGAACGCCAGTTCAAATCAAACATTTTGTCACTGTGGAGAAACGCACTTCAGCGTGGTGTGTTAACTAGGCAGCTTGTGCTACTCGGGCGTTGACTACCACCACCATCATCAAAGCCTGCAGCTCGCTGTTCTGTCTCTCCCTTCATGTTTAAGGATCATCGATATGTCGCGCTCCGGTGATGGTCAGGTGATACAGCCTCAGTGATTCAGAGAAGACAATTTGTGAAATGATCTTGTGGTTTCTGAAGGAGTTTGTGTTGTGTGTGTCCGTACTAAACTACCTTAGCATTTACAAACTCAGACATGGTCTGTGGCAGATCAATAGGTTTTCATTGTTGAGGGTTAAAGCCACCAGAGTAATGTGAAAGTGCTGAAACTAACACAGGTTTCTCTCTTTAAAATGGAAAAAATACAAATATGGATCTACATGTAACTAGAAATTTAATTATTGCGACCCCAACTGTCCGAGGCACATTTAAAACAATTACTGTCAAAGTTCAAATAATAAGGATTGCTTAATAAAAGAAAAATTAAAAAAAATGTGTGTATATGTATGTATGTGTGTATATTTATACACACACCATATAGACCATCCTCCTCCTCTCCATGTGCTCCTTCAGCGATGGACCCGTCCATCACGCTGTGGCAGTTCCTGCTCCACCTGCTGGAGGACCAGCGGCAGCGTCACCTGATCTCCTGGACAGGTGAGGACGGAGAGTTCAAGCTGATCGATGCTGAGGAAGTGGCTCGGCTGTGGGGCCTTCGCAAGAACAAGCACAACATGAACTACGACAAGCTGAGCCGTGCACTCAGATACTACTACGACAAGGTAGTGTACCTGCCCCTCTGGCTTTTCCACTCTAGTATTCAGGATGTATTCTGCTCTTTATTTTACTTGTTTTGTGTTCAGACATGAGTATCTGATGAAACCACTGCATAGACTCAGTAACACTCAGAAATCTCTAAGAACACAGTTGATCGTATCGTTCACAAATGCTAGTTGAACCTCTAATATGAGAAGAAGAACTATGTGTGCATGATCCAAAAACCATTTCAAATGAACTAGTCTAAAACTGTCCTGTGGTCAGATGAATCAAAATTTTAAATCAGTTTTTTGAAACTATGCATAAAAGGACCATCAGCTTCTTCTTAGTGCTCAGGTCACAGTTCTGCATCTCTGATGATCTGGAGGGGCTTCAGTGTCTGGAATGGACAGCTGGCGCATTTGGAAAGGAAATTTCAAAGCCGAAAGGTGTATCCAGGTTTTAGAGCAACATCTGCTCCCACCCAGACAACATCTTCAGAGAAGGTCTTGCATCTTTCAAAAAGACTATGTTGAACCACCCACTGCGTTTATCACAAAAGCAAGACTCCAGGTTCTGAAGTGGGCTGCCTGCAATCCAGATCATTCACCATCTGGAAACATTTGCAACAGCATGAAAGAAGAAATCTGACATAGAAGATCCAGGACAGTTGAGCAGCTCCAATCTAATGCCAGACCAGAATGGGACAACATTCCTCTCCTAAAACTCCACAAACTGGTTCCAGTTCTCATGACCGTTGGTCGGCCTCGAAGAGATTCTGGCAAGCCGTCCAGCGCCTCAGAAGGGGGAAGCAGAACCAACACCGTTTACAGTGCAGGTGGGAAGCTGCTGATCGCGACTGGAGACATTGTCGTACGGTAGAAGGAATACTTTGAGCATCTCCTCAATCCCACCGACTTCCGCTGAGGAAGCAGAGGCTGGAGACTCTGTGGTGGACTCTTCCATCACCCAAGCCGAAGTCACTGAGGTAGTCCATAAACTCCTTGGTGGCAGGGCACCGGGGGTGGATGAGATTCGCCCTGAGTACCTCAAGTGTCTGGATGTTGTAGGGCTGGCTTGTTGACACGCATCTGCAACGTTGCATGGAGGTGGAGGACAGTACCACTGGGGTGGTGGTCCCTCTGTTTAAAAAGGGGGACCGGAGAGTCTGTTCCAACTATAGGGGGATCACACTTCTCAGCCTCCCTGGGAAAGTCTACTCCAGGGTACTGGAGAGGAGAATTCAGCTGATAGTCGAACCTCGGATTCAGGAGGAACAATGCGGTTTACGTCCTGGTCGTAGAACACTGGACCAGCTCTATACTCTCCACAGGGTGCTGGAGGGTTCATGGGAGTATGCCCAACCAGTCCACATGTGCTTTGTGGATCTGGAGAAAGCATTTGACCGTGTCCCTCGTGGTATCCTTTGGGAGGTGCTCCGTGAGTATGGGGTCCAGGGCCCTCTGCTATGGGCTGTTCGGTCTCTGTGCGACCGGAGCAGGAGCTTGGTTCGCATTGCCGGCAATAAGTCAGAGCTGTTTCTAGTGCATGTTGGACTCCGGCAGGGCTGCCCTCTGTCACAGATTCTGTTCATAATTTTTATGGACAGGATTTCTAGGCGTAGCCAGGGGCCGGAGGGGGTCCAGTTTGGGAACCACAAGATTTCATCTCTGCTTTTTGCAGATGATGTTGTCTTGTTGGCTTCATCGAGCCAGGACCTACAGGATGCGCTGGGACGGTTTGCATCCGAGTGCGAAGCGGCTGGGATGAGAATCAGCACCTCCAAATTCGAGGCCGTGGTTCTCGACTGGAAAAGGGTGGCTTGCCCTCTCCGGGTAGGTGGAGATGTCCTGCCTCAAGTATTCACGAGTGCGGGAAAGATGGAGCGTGAGATTGACAGACGGATTGGTGCAGAGTCTGCAGTTATGCAGTCGTTTTACCGAACTGTCGTGGTGAAGAAGGAGCTGAGTCACAGGCGAAGGTCTTGATTTACCGGTCAGTCTACGCTCCCACCCTCACCTGTGGTCATGAACTTTGGGTATTGACCAAAAGGACAAGATCACGGATACAAGCGGCCGAAATGAGTTTCCTCCGCAGGGTGGCTGGGCGCTCCCTTAGAGAGGGTGAGAAGCTCAGTCATCCCGGAGGGGATCGGGGTGGAGCCTCTGCTCCTTCACATCGAGAGGAGTCATCTGAGGTAGCTTGGACATCTGTATAGGATGCCTCCTGGACGCCTCCCTAAAACGTGTTCCAGGTCCTGGGGAAGACCCAGGACACGCTGGAGAGACTCTCTCTCATCTGGCTTGGGAACGGCTCGGGGCTCCCCGGAAGAGCTAGAGGGAGTGTCTGGGGTGACGGAGGTCTGGACATCCCTGCTTAGACTTCTGCCCCCGCGACCCGGTCACGGATACGTGGGTGAAGATGGATGGATGGATGAAAGTTTGAAAATTGTTTGCTCATATATGATTGGCGGGTTTGTCTTTTACGGTTTCATATTTTCTCTTTTTTAAATGGTGGGTGTTTGATGACTCCAATGAACACTGCTGGACTTCTGATCTTATTATCCAGAGGATAACAGTTGTGAACATGTGACTGCTCACAGAGCGAGCTCATTGGTTAACGATTTCATCATGCCGTTATCTTTTTTTCAGAACATCATCAAGAAGGTCAGTGGTCAAAAGTTTGTGTACAAGTTTGTGAGTCAGCCTGACCCCTCCCTGCCCGAGGGGGGGCGAAGCGCTGACGAGAACCAGAGGAGGGAAACCACCGATCCTAACAGCCAATCAAAAGGACCAGGGGGTGTGGTTTCAACCTGTCTATCAAAGGCCTTGCCTCAGGTACATGTGACTTTAGTTCAGTGAGGATGCTCATTTAAAGGATATGTTGCTGTAGTCGATTGATTTTATTGATTAATTGTGGAAAAGTGTAAATATTTCAACTTATGGGTTGAAGCAAAAAAGAAAATACAAAAACTGCAGTTCTGGGTGACATTGCAGGGGGTGTGTCCAGTTCTCCTGATGGAGTTTGTGGTTTTCGTCCATAGCGTTCGTCGCCCTGCAGCTCCCAGAAGAGCTCCAGGAATGATTACATGAAGTCTGGCCTATACTCCACCTTCACCATCCAGTCCCTGCAGACACCACCCAACCCACGACCGGTCAAATCAGAGCTCCTGCTTCAACAAGACTCCACCCCTAAGGTTGACCGCACACCAAGAGAGGTGAGAGTCATATAGAGAACTCCAGCAGCACCACTCAGGAACTTTCTTCATCAGTGAACTCTGCCAACCGCTGCTCCTCCTCCTCTCCTTCAGGTCTGTGTCCTCTCAGATGCTACATCCTCTCCAACAGTGGGCGGTGCTGTGGATTCTGCTCTCCAGGTGATCATACCTCAGACTTCTCCCTGTCAGACCCCAGCACTGAGCCCGCAGATACCCGCCAACTCCACCAGCCAATCACAGGTCAGTAGCAGGCTCCGCCCCCTCTTTGCAGGGTGCACAGGTGCACTCAGGTGAGCTGAGCTTAGCAGACCAGACTGCTGGATGTTTTTAGTACCAAATCCAAAAGCAAGCCAGCTTTTCACGTCACATGAATTAAACATTCACTTCAGTGTTTTATTGTGGAGAAAATTCGAATGGAAATGCAGGTTTTTTCTAAATATTAAGATTTAGAGCCTCTCCTTCATAGGCATCTTTGACTGTATCCTAATTATATTTATGGTAAATTAACCATATTTTTTAAGTATGCAACTATATGCAAATATTGTGCTGTATTTAGATTAATAATGACTTTGGTCTTCACTATTTCACGCGTCATCGCAGTTCCTGGCGCAGACACATAAAGAACTCTGTAAGTTTAGACACGTTTGTAGAAAGAACAAAGGATGAAACGCTTAGTTGGGAAAACATTGAGAAGCCGTATGTGCGTTTGTAAACTGGATGCGGACGAGTTTATCTGTTTCAAAGCGTCTCAAAGTCGAGATCCACAGTCATCTGGTAAGTGAACCCTGCAGGCTTCTTCAGGTGGCTTTGACAGATGTGAGAAACTACGATTGCTGGAGACCTCCATATTGCAACTGCATTATTGCAGAAACTGATTTTAAATGTCAACATTATCTTTCTTCTGACCAAAACAATCTCACAAGCTGACTAGGTAAATGGTGAACACAGTTGAAACATCTTCAAGGACCAAAAAAAAGGAAGTCCAGTTGTCTTGACTAGAATGACCTGGATGAGTCTTCACCAGCATGTTGGAGAAGTTTTTCACTGAAACACAAAATAGCAAAGAGATCTTTTTTTTACAACCCATAAAATAGATGTCATTTGACCACATTTGTGGGCTTTAAAGGTCTGACCCGCTGGTACTGAACTACTGCAGACATGACCTGAACCAGCAGCAATGGCTGCAGGATGTCCGCTCTGCAAGCCTTCTTTTTAACATCTTAGATGCCACAGCTTCATAAGACTGAGCATGCTCAGAAGTGTTGGGTTAAAAGCATAAAAAATATTTTCCCTCCTCGTTCCTTCACAGAACCCCCCAGGAGCCCCTCTGTGTGACCCTCCCCAGATTTACCTCACCAATGTCGGAGACCCGTCCTCCCTCCATCCTCTCCTTCCTCTTGCACCCGGTGGGGGTGCAGGGACTCCTGTCCCTCCTCCTCACGTCTCAGTGGTCCCCCAAGGGCCGCAGCAGGATGACTGCAGCGGAGTCGCCAACGCTGTCACATTCCCGCCACACCCCCATGCTGCTCCTCACCCGACTCACCCTGCACCAGTCTTTGTCATCATCAACCCGCCTGCTCCCCAGCAGCAGCAGCAGCCGCCTCCGCAGCAGGCAGCAATTACAGCTGCTCCTCCCCCCGCCCATCCTCCCATCGTCATCAAGGAGGAGAACCTGCCGTCAGAGGAGGAGCTGCTGGAGATGGTGACTCTGGAGAGGAAGCAGGCAGAGGAGGTGAGAGGGGGAGGCAATCTGTCAGGGGAGGGTGTGTCTGATGACGTTGCATAACAATTTCAGATTTGATTAGAGTTTGGTATGTTCTCTTCCGTCCAGGTTCCTCAGCTTATGTGTAGATCAGGAGAACCAGAACCCCCCCTCACCATTGTGGAGAGCCCACCCAGCACAGAGCCTGGGGGCGAAGTTCAGGGGGAAGCAGAGAGGGAGACCAAGGACTCGCCGACAGGTAAAAGGAGGATGGAGCGCAGGAGTTTCTTGGTCACATGATGCGTTCGTTCTTCACTGAACTCTACACCAAACTCATCCTCTGAAGGAGAACAGAGATGCTACTCTCTGATGTTCCATTTATGTCTTTATGTTCCATCAAGCTTCAGGACATTTATACAGTCTGAGCCTGTTCACACCAGTCTGTAGGAGAGACTGGACACACCGGCTGTGATGTCATCCACAGGTTTCTGCAGTGTAGTTTCTTGGTGAGGAACGGCGCTCCTTTGAGTCATGTTTTCTTTGAAATGACTTTAATTATGTTCTGTTACACAGCTCTGAAGTCCGGTTGGTCAACAGCGTTGAGTAGCTCAAGTGTTTGATACCATCGACTCCACCGTAGTTGTCATTCAAAGAAACCATGTCTCTAATGAAGCTTAAAGGTTTTTATTCTTATGTTTGTTATCATGTGGGAGGGGCTAAGGCACAGGTGAGGCTGCATTACCAACACCACTAACTAACACAACTCACAACCATGAATCTGAACAGTGTTATTGATGAGATTTAAACTTGAACAGGTGACTGTGATTGACGGAGGTGTTCTGATCTGAGACTGAACTCTGAGATCAGAACACCTCTGTCTTCACTCCAGTTCTGTTGGGGAGGGCGACTGATTGCAGGACACCGAAGAGCCAGTCAGTGGGCACAGTTGAAGGTTTAATGTACGTCACTGCTACCTGTCAGCCTCACTGCTCTTCACCAGATGTTTGTCTGCTGGTTGTAGGATTCCAGATGTTCTTGCCTTGTTCCTGCCTTGTACAGGTTCAAGAACACACCTGCATCATCTCCACATCACACTTGCCTTTTTTCTGTCAGATTCCTCCAGCCCTCCAGTGACCTCCTCAGCAGCAGTGACCTCTCCCTCAGATGCTGTTCCTCCCAAAGCGAAGAAACCACGGGGTCTGGAGCTGCCCTCTTCCCCCTCCCTCCCTCCAGGGCTTTCCCTGGATAAGGTGTGCAGACATTCACCACACTCCGATGCTCACCTTACTGATTATATGCAAGGCTGTGGCATCACTTCCTGTTCCCTTCTGCAGGTGAACGCAGCCGTCAATAGTTTACTGGCTCCTGGATCAGCGACCAACACGCTCACACCAACTGTCATCACGTCCCACGCTCTGGTAATCACCTGTGCATGTCAGCTGTTGTCATGTTAGTTGTCAAAACCAAACTCTGATCCAAGAAACAGTAGTGGAGGTTCATGAAAGTTGTAGATTTGTGTTTGCTTTGAGAATGCAGATGGAGAATCATGAGGTCAGTATGACAACGGTAAGTGTACAGTAGGAGGAACCGAGTGGTTTCAGGTGGAAGTGGGACGTCATCAAGGATCCAACCTGAGCCCCTTCTTGTTGCCATGATGATGGTGTTATGTTGACAGATAAGGTCAGACACCAGTCTCCATGGACTATGTTTTCAGATGTTGTGAGAGCAGGGAGCAGGTGAGAGAACACCTGGAGAGCGGGAGGGAGAATGAGAAGGAACGATTGTTCACCCTTAAGTTATTTCAACTGAGCCTTTATAGATGCATCTCTGTTTGTGTGACAGGTAATTCTTAAAATCATCAGCAAATCAATAAAAGGATAGAGCCCACATGGAAGCACATGCAATGGAAAAAGAATGGGGCACAAGATGCAACCATTTGGTACCCAACAGCTGAAGAATCACTGCCCAGGTGGACAGAGAAACTCCTGTCTTAGGCCTTTTCCACCAAAGCCGTCCCAATTTTAGCTCTAGTTTAGTAGAACCAGCTTCTTTTTTCCCAAACTTTTGTTCTTTTTCATTTCTGGAAAACTGTAGGTTTCCTGGATCTGAACACTGGTGCTTCTTGGCACCAAAACCTTGCTGGGATACATCCAAGAACCAGCCATGTCAGGCGTGAGGGGGCGGGATTACCTTGCCAATCACAACACTGTGTTTTCTTATGTGTGTGCTCATCAAGAATTTAATGGAAAAAGAAGAGCATCTCCACGGCGTGCAGGCCTGGGTGACGGCAGCAGCAGAAGAGTGAATTTTGATGTTTTCAAATCAGTAGTTGGGTAGTTAGTACATGGATGTAGTTTCACGTTGGCTGTTTTTAGCTGAATTTAAAGCTGGTGTTTGTACCTTCACTATTACCTGTTGTTGGTGTTTCTGGGTCCACTCAAACGGGGGCATAAATCATATTTGTAACCGTGGGTTGAATGCTGTCCGAGGCGCTGCAGGAAGTGCGTCTCAGCAGTTGTTTGACACCGAATTTGCATAACTGTGTTTGCATAGTTTTTAATCAACACCGATGCACCATCGTTAATAAACGTTCATGGATGTTTCACTGTCACATGCCGGCGTTTATGGATCCCGGTTAAAACAGCGGCTATCTTTTTGGAAACCTTCGGTAATAAATCTGTCTGAAGTTTGGACAGAAGCGTCAGGACAAAGACCTCGGAGACGAGGTGCTCAGGTCAGCAGCAGTGGTCCCATCAGTTAAACGTCCTTAAAGAGACGAGGACGGATGCTTTCAGAGGGACATTTAGAGGAATGCAAACACTGAACTATTGTTGGAAAAGAAGAAGGAGAAACCTGAAAGAGGCAGTCCTGATTGACAGAAGGCATTAAGTTTGCTCACAAAGTTCACTTAAACCAGTAAGAAGACTCAAACCTGACCTTTACGCATCTTTTGTGTCTGCTTTCAGACTCCCGTCCTGCTGACCCCCAGCGCTCTTCCCTCCACCATCCACTTCTGGAGCACGCTCAGTCCCATCGCTCCTCGCTCGCCGGCCAAGCTCTCCTTCCAGGTACTGCACCATCCACTGGGCACACAACCCCCACACACTCACACGAGCTCAGAGCTCACAGCTGAAATCCCTGCAGAAGCCGTCTTCAGCTGATGTGGAAGATGAAGCGGATTTATTAAATCATCAGAGCCTGGGGTGTTTTTCAGTCACAGCTTTAGACTCAGAAAAAAAGTGTGAAGACTAGTAGATTTACGATAAAACAATAAATGATTTTACACCTGTAGGCACAAGCCTACAGGTGTAAAATCTGGTGCTTGTGCTTTTCACCGCTGCGGACACATTTGAACATCTGTCCGGGCCTTTCCAGGCCCGCCCGCGGGAGTCCGGGCCTTTCCAGGCCCGCCCGCGGGAGTCCGGGCCTTTCCAGGCCCGCCCGCGGGAGTCCGGGCCTTTCCTGGCCCGCCCGCGGGAGTCCGGGCCTTTCCTGGCCCGCCCGCGGGAGTCCGGGCCTTTCCTGGCCCGCCCGCGGGAGTCCGGGCCTTTCCTGGCCCGCCCGCGGGAGTCCGGGCCTTTCCAGATGATGTACAAGAAGTTGTTTATTTCTGCTGTAAAGTTGGGTGTTTAAACATGGAGGTCAATGGAGATGAACTCACTGTTGGATCCAGACCCTGGTGGAGGATATGCAGGTCTGGATCCAGACCCTGGTGGACCCGGGTAGAGGAGGTTACACAGCCTAACGTTTGACCCCCAGTGAGTCAATAAATGAGCTGAGATGAAACGTTTGAAGTCATCGGTGGTGGAAGCTGACCTGGACAGAAGCCACTTCATGTGGAGAATCATGCACATATGTGCTGCAAACCAACCTCTGCATGACACACGGAGCTCTGTGTGTACCTGAATCCAATCCAAGACAGACTGACCTCTCAGGATCCTGAATCACACCAGAACCTGGGTCATTAAACCAGACCCGAACCCTGAAACGGGAATGTGAAGGTCCCGTCCCAGACCGAGCACCTGACCCAGCACGCTCGTGATCTCTGAAACTCGGCCTGGGTCTCGCAGAGATAGAAGAGCAGATACTGGTGTCGGCAGGTTTCTGGCTCCGCTTTTCCTCCATCTGTCCTCTGGTGACGTTATTAAAGGTTCGGTTCACTCAAACTGTTCACAACCTGAGGTTTCTTCCTCTGAATCTGCTGATGGCAACAGTCTGAGCCAAGTTTACACATTCACAATCATCTCATCGTGCATGACTACTGCAGTTCAGTCATCTGTACAAACGAAGACCAGATAAAGCAGCAGAAGGGATGAAGGAAGAGGCTGAACGCCTCGCTGTGTTTGCTGGTCCGTTATCTGCCCGTTAGGCTTCAGTCATCTTCTATCTGATGTTAACAGGTCTTAAGTTTATGGTTAAATGACAGTAATTGGGACTGTCAGCTGCAGTTTCTGCAGGAACCAAACACAAATCTGTTCTGAGCCGTGTTCTGTTCAACCAACAGTCCAAACTGGCAAAAGGACAACTTTTGAAATCATTCAAAGGAACATCTGCAGCTTTGAGGAGCTGTGATCCTGGACTATTCAGCATTTTTATTCTTAAGTGACTTAACTGTGATTAAAAGAGTTTCCATATTTGCTTTTCTTCTGCCTGACTCAAGTATCAACAACAGCATCAGCAGTTGTATAGAAGCGGTAACTAAGACTAAATGTTGTGGATTGGAAGTTTATTGTTAAGTTACATACTCGGAGGCCAGTTTATTGAAGTGCAGTGTTCTGTTTTTTTGCTCTGTGGAATCATTTTGCTCGGAGAAGATAAACTGCAGGAGATGAGTGCGTTGTCCCTGTTTGTCGCCTCCTTGTGGTGCAGCTGCAGATTGCAAGATGTCGCTTCCGTCTTTGATCGCGTCTGGTCTTCTGAACACGACTCAGAATCTTCAGGAAGATTCAGAGCTGAAATGCAGCTGTGAGTGTTTGGCAGCTCAGACGGTGAAACAAAGACGTCCTGAATGTCCAGGATTAATGACATGAACATGAACCAGAGATAATGTCTCTGTTGTTGTCTGTTCTCTCCAGTTTCCCACTAACGGCAGTAATCAGATCCACATCCCAGCTCTGAGCGTGGACGGCCTCTCCACCCCCGTGGTTCTCTCCCCTGGCCCTCAGAAGCCCTGAGCTACCACCTGACCAGCCCCTCCCCTCCTGGGAGTTGGAGGAGACCTGGGTCTGGACCGAATCTGGAAAACCTCCAGCACTGTTCAACTGGGAGGTTTGATGATGATGATGTGGAGAGTCAGACAGAATAGCGGGAGGCTCTGCTGATTCTTTTTAAATGTGTAGGGAGCAGGTGAAGCTCCGCCTCCCCATCGTCTCATTCAGAGGATCGTAGTGATGCTTAGCCTCCATGCAGAGGCTGTCGGGAAACCTGAAGAATCCACATCAGGATGGACGACAGTGATGGGGGAGACGATCTTTACCTCCGTTTTATTCTGAAAGCATGACAGCTGAGGGTTGCGGCTGGTAGAGGAGAACAGACTGCTGGAGTTCAGAGGGTTTCTGCAGGACAACGAGACGTTTCAACGGAGATCCGTCTGACGTGTTGTAGGCGGATCTTTTCAGGGCTTTCTGTGTTGCTTTATTTCCGTTGCCTGTTGTCGGTGCACTTATCTCAGCAGATTTTCTTTTTTTGTTTGTTTTTACATGTTTACTGTGTATCAGCCGTGATGTTTTCTTGCCTCAAGTAGACTTTTTTTCCAGTTTCAGCTCCAGGAGACATGTTCCAGTCGAACTTCTGTTTGATTCTTTCAGCAACGACTTGGAGAGCCATCTAAGGGGGGTTTTCTTTGGTCTTGTTGGCCGCTTTTCAGGCCACGCCTTTCTCCAGTTATGCACGGCCTATCATTGGACCGAGCTCCTCAGCGTTGATCTGACCAATCACAGAGGAGGGATGCTGGCGGTGATGATGGCGCTTTTATCAGCCAAGTTCTTTCTCTCTAAAAGCCTCTAAATGTGACAAGTTTTATATTTTATTGAGCACACAGTCACATTCCTTTGGTTTTACCACATTTAAATGGTTTTATTTTAGTGATTACTGGCTGATCCTCATCAGCGAATGTTAAGTGTGCTGTGGATAAAACGAATGTGTAAATATTGAGCTGCATTTTGTTTGTGAAAGCCTCGGACTGGCAGACTCGTAGACCTGCAGTGACGTTGCCACAAGTTTCACTCTGAGACTCAAACTCCCATTCAGAGACGCTTTTATGATGAACATTTGAAAATGTTTCAGACTCACCGTTCACAGAGCAGCAGGAACAGATCTGGAGTGAAGTGTGATCGACCAGGAGTCGAGTCTGAGGGTGAAAACGCAAACGTCACAGGTTCAGTCCATTGTCCACTGTTAGTCAGAGTCGGTGAGGAATTTCCTCAAAAAAAGTCATATTCTTTAAGAACCCACTAAGACCTTTGACGTTTCCTGGTTCCACACTTTCAGAGCTGTGATGTGAAGTTTGAACGGTGGGACTGACGGCCTTGAAGAGCATAAACACAATAAAAACGTTCCTCAGTTTGAACAGAATCAAGACAATCAGTTTTAAAAATCCATATTGTGTTCAAAAGAAACTTGTGGTAACTACAAGAGCTGCAGAGACATGAACCACCTGCTGCACTTTTCCACAAACTCGAGTGCAGAAAAGACGAGACGATTGAGAAAGTGAAACCTGCAAAAAGAAAGCAGAGCTGTTCATTTCTTTGTGGGCAGTTTAAACCCAAGATGTTTCATGTTTCTTCTCGTTGGCATCATTTCGTGTTTCCTGTTTTCAATTCAGACCTGAAACACGTTCCAACCACGTTGTTGGGCTAAAAACCTTTTAGGAACGTCTCCATCCTCACAACGCTTGTGACGCTGAGGATACCAGGCGATGACGACTTTAGGTCTTATTTTACGTTGGTAAAGTGTGCACCGTTTCTCAGCCTGCGTTCTTATCGGTTCTTGTGAAACATCTACAGCCGGAGTTTTTGTTCCGATTCAAAGTCTGCATCTGGACGAGTACATTTGAAATCCCCTGATGTGTTTAGGCTCCGCCCATTTTATCTAGGACGTGTCCAGTGTAGACTTGAGACGGCAAACTATCCCAGAATGCACTTCACGTCAACTAATAGCTGCAGGAAAGGGACTTAAAAACGACGTTAAGTTTGCTGTTCGTGAAACTCCTTAAAAACCCACCATGTAAAGTAACGGTCATAAACGTGTTTACAGAGGAGTCCAGTCTGAGGGAATCAGGGCTCAGGTGCACATCAGCCTGCCAGCTGGTCCAGCTGCAGAAGAACCCAACTGAGTCCTCCAAAGCACCCTCTCCTGAGCTGTACTTGTCAAAACTGAACTGCCTGGTACAAAAGTCCTAATTTGACATACTCAGTACTAAAAACCAGTAATTGTCTGGTGAAACATACATGGGCATCCCTGGAACAGATGTGGCCTTGACGTTGCAGCAGATGTTGATCTAAAATCTCAGTGTACTTTTCTGCGTTAATGCTGCCATCACAGAAACGGAAACGAGCTTTGCCACGAACACTGATGCAACCTCAGGCCATGCCAAGTCTGGATCCTCAATGTCTGATCTGTTTCCTCCTTGCTTCAAAACCTACGGAGACCAGTTATTCCAAAAATAAAGCCAACGATCTGGAATAATGATTGAGAACATAAATGAATGTAATCTGCATAGAAACTGATTAACTCCTCCTGATTAAGTCCTCGTACAGATCCCTGTGGTACTCCTCAGTTAGAGCGGTTAATGCGTCCAGGGGGATGGTCTGTCCCAGAGATGTCTCCTCTAAACAAGCTTACCGTCGATGAATGACTCTTCTTGGTTTAGTGTTGTTGAGGGATCAGAGATCTGAGCTCCCTCCAGACTCCTGGGCTGGTTTAGAGATTCTGCACGTTCCATTCTGGACGTGAATCTCGTCCAGCCGCTCTGTACAGGAACGGTGTTTAAAACATGTTAAGGATTTTCTCACATTTGTTTTCAAAGTGGACTCAAACTTCTACCCTTACTAGCGCTACATTTTTCCAAAAACGTCAGTTAACAGTCTGAAATATAAAAATTGATGTAAATGAACAAGAGACGTGAAGTTGACTAGGAAAACCATGAAGATGTGGAGTTTAGACTGTCTGCAAAGAAATCCGTCCTTTGTCTCGTCTCAGCGGTTTCTCGTCTCGGTTGCTCTTCTGCAAATGAAACTTTCAGCTTTCCTGCAGACGTCTGTCCACACACTCTACTTTAAAGATTGTTCTTATCGTCGCTGATGACGCTATCTGCGGTTGCCTTGGTAACCCGATCCGACTGTTGTTGACCTGCAGGTTGCTGTTGTCGCTGCTGTAAATGTTTCTGTGCTTCTGTGTGACCGCGAGGCTGACGCTCACACAGCTGGATCTTCAGGAACTGTGAGACTGTTTGTTGGACTCGTCTGCATCTGGACAGGAAGCTGAATGTGTGTGAATCTGAGTTGTCCGGTTTACTACGGCGGAGCAGGTTGATGATGGATCCACCCGTTCAGTCGGCCTGAACCAGACCAGGACCTCACATCAGCCGGAGTTTGACTCATTTGTGTGAGTTCAGCCTCGGATCAGTTTCTGACGCCAAGATTTCCCAGCTTCAGCGGTGCCGTAAATGCAGCACCAAGCCATCGTGTGGACTGTTCCCTCCTTTACAGCATGACTCTATTTTTTTATCAGAGTACTTGTTTATATTGTGTACCAAGTTTAAAGAATGACGAAGCCTTAAAGATTTAAAAGCAGACGAAAGATGTTTTTTAAAGATTTTACGCACCGTGCATCTTTCAGAGCATGACCAAGAAAAACAAGCCATTTATGCTGAAAATCATCGACATGTTTGACATGAACTGAACATTTGTTTCCTCACCAGCACAAAACGAAGAATGTCTCTACCTTGATTAGTAACCGCGTTGCATTCTGGGTAAAAGTTCAAGCAAAGCTTTTGGCCTTTTCTGTTAAAAATAAAGCGGCTTCATGAACAGGATTTGAAGCATCAGACTTTCACAGATGTCGCAGCTTTTTGTTGCACTACGTGTGAATGCCCTGCAGGTGGCAGCGGACCCTGGAGCCCCGTTCAGGCTGACGCATCTCTGTGGGGGTCGTTTCCCTCGTCTTTTCTTGTTAAACCAGACGTGATCAGCTGGTAAATGAATGCCAGCGGATCTTCAGCTGTTGCTCCAGCTGGTCCATCTGGGCCTCATCTGGTAGAGTTGACTTGCAGCTGAAATGTTATGGGTCCTTATTCAAGGACGTCCACGTGAGACCCTGAGGGTCCCGTGAGGGGTCCCGTGAGGGGTCCCGTGAGGGGTCCCGTGAGGGTCCCGTGAGGGGTCCCGTGAGTACCCCGTGAGGGGTCCCGTGAGTACCCCGTGAGGGGTCCCGTGAGTACCCCGTGAGTACCCCGTGAGGGGTCCCGTGAGTACCCCGTGAGGGGTCCCGTGAGTACCCCGTGAGGGTCCCGTGAGTACCCTGTGAGTACCCCGTGAGTACCCCGTGAGGGTCCCGTGAGGGGTCCCGTGAGGGTCCCGTGAGGGTCCCGTGAGGGTCCCGTGAGGGTCCCGTGAGGGGTCCCGTGAGGGTCCCGTGAGTACCCCGTGAGGGTCCCGTGAGTACCCCGTGAGTACCCCGTGAGGGTCCCGTGAGTACCCCGTGAGGGGTCCCGTGAGGGTCCCGTGAGTACCCCGTGAGGGTCCCGTGAGTACCCCGTGAGGGCCACTAGTGAACTGAGTTACCATGAAGACTCCCTTAGGGTTTTAAAAGCACATGCTCCATATCAGAAAATATCCGGCTGAACCCCACCGCTATAGCAGGTAGAACCCAGTCCGAGTCCAAATGGACAATCGGGTCAGAACCTCTGCACAAACCCACATGGGACCCATCTTGCTGCTCACCTTCATCTCATGTGGGCATGTTGAGACATGCTCTTAGTCTCAAGGACCGGTCTTGGGTGTGGCTCCACCTGGACGGGGGGGAATCAGTTTACCGTTCAAAGTATGTTGGCGTCCGCCGTGATGGGTGGCGTCCGTGTCTGCTTTCAGCTTGTTAGCACGGGTCGTCTGTATAGGCATCAGTATCAGTCTCAAGTCCAGAACCCTGTGGAACACTGAGACCACCTCTGGTGTGTCAGATAAATCCGACTTAAACCAACTAATATAGTTCCTGTAATCCTGAAAACTCATTCAAGCCTCTTTTTAAGAATCTTATAGATCATGTCAAATGTAGCACTGAGACCAGAACCGGCTCGGACGCCGGTCCGTCCCAGGTCTAGAGGGACCGGCTCGGACGCCGGTCCGTCCCAGGTCTAGAGGGACCGGCTCGGACGCCGGTCCGTCCCAGGTCTAGAGGGACCGGCTCGGACGCCCGTCCGTCCCAGGTCTAGAGGGACCGGCTCGGACGCCGGTCTATCTGATGTCTAAAGCATTATTGCCAGTCCAGTCTGAGGTCTAACAGGATCTCAACTCAACTCAACTCAACTCAACTTTATTTATAAAGCACTTTAAACAAAACAAGGTTCACCAAAGTGCTGAACAAAGCATAAAATTAGTAAAAGAGCATGGCAATAATCAGACACAAGAAAATTAAAATACAATACAGTATCCAGATTCCAACTCAATTAAAAGCCAAAGTGAAAAAATATGTTTTAAGACCAGATTTAAAAGTGGAAAATGAGTCCATCTGAGGATGACCAAACGTAGACTTCTGGGACCAGTGTTTGTCCTCCTCCTCGCAGAGATCAACATTTTAAAGGTCTGAACGGGGCTTAATTCAGAAAACGGGCTTCTCCGACGATTCACAGTTGGACACACGCCTGCGACGGTGCTGAAACTTTGTAAACTGGTGCAGTTTTCTGCGTCTACTGATCCAGAATCACGTTCGCACCTGTGCTTTTTCATGTTTGATGGAACGCTTCGCTTGCAGGGTTTTAAATGTCTTCAGAGTGTTTAACAGTGACTTCAGACGACAGCCCAGTTTGGAATCTTCTGATGTGATGTGACTGACACTCGTGTGGATTCAGGAAATGTTGGGGGAGCAGGTGAAGGCTGGCTCCGCCTCCAGGTGTAACAAACGCTGAAGTTCCTTGAAGTTTCCTGATATTTGTAACCTCCGGTGACGGGCTGTTAGGTTTGGAGCTTCCTGTCTGATTGGTTTAGTTTGCACACCTGCTGTTTGTTGACATGCGTTACGGTAGGACGGGCGGAGTCTGAAGCTTTGATTTGATTTGCTGGGGCATAGCAGTGGCCCCCGGCCAAAAACATGAGGGCCTGAAGCAAGAATCTGACATACGAGTGTCGTTTCACCTCCGGATTAGGCAGGTTTGAGAACTGGTTTCAGCCACGTCTGTTGTTTCTGTGAGAGAAACGGACGAAGCCGAGCTGGTCGGTGCTCCTGCGCCGAGCTGACGCTGTAGCGTCACCGGCAGACACGGAGCTACCTGTCAGGTTGACAGACGACGACAAATGTGACTGGACCACAGGCTTCCTTCTACTCGTGATGAGCAGGAGGCATAAAACACATGTTAATGTTATGATGTGAAAACGAGGCTGTAATCGCGAGAGATCACATGATCCCAGCAAACCCTGCTCCAGCGTTCACGAGGGGGCGGCACCAGCTGCAGGTTTCATCCGCTTTCGGCCCACGTCCTGGAAACGAGACCTCTAGTGGTCTCTTCATTCCCAGTGACCCGAAGCAGTGCAGATCCCATGATGCTTTGCTGCAGGATGAGATCAGGCAGGGAGCTCCAGACGCCTCTGTGTTTCTAAAGTTTTCTCTGTACATACGTGAACTCTCCTTGTAGCCTGGACGTGTGGATCTATATAATGTGTACCATGTGACAGGCCTGACCACTGACATGTGGTTTGTGTGGCCTGATGTCGCTCCCCAGAGCCTGCGTGGCCCCGCCCCTCCTCAGCTGTGACCGGCTGGGGAGTTGATTGATGTAAGGGGCGGGGCCAGAATTTATTTTTCTGGGACTGACTTCTAAATGTTTAACATGATATTTACTGGAAACATTAAAAAGAAGCTGTTTTTTATGAACATAAGTTTAACTTTCAGAGTTGTAAATGTTATTTTCTACAGTGTTTCTCACACACACACACACACACACACACGCTGGCAGGACTGTAATAAAACGATTTAGTTCTGAACCGTTTGTTTGACTTCCGCCTGAGTTTTTATCCGGACCTTTTCAGAAGCGCCACCGTCGTGGCTCCTGCGGCAGGTCTAGTATCCGTGTTAGCAGCACGTACGTCCCACTTTATGTGAATAAAACTTGACACAACTGTAAAACTAACGTCACCTGAGTTTGCTGGGAGCAGCAGCCATTATGGATACTGAAGTTACAGAAGGTTAGATGTTTCTTTAACTTTCCAAGTTGGAAAAGTGACCAGTTTAGACGCCTGACCAGGATCTTGGAAATTCCAGCTTTCCAGTACAACTGAACATTTGAGCAGGAACTCATCAAAACATTAGACATGATCATTTAAAAAGATGATAAAAATGTTTGGCAGCCTTATTTGCTGCTTGAGCAGGTTCTCATCAAAACGGAATAGTTTAATGGTTCCAGGAATTCTTGTGTTGTCATGAGTTGAGACACAAGGTTAAAAACAACTGTCCAAATGCAAAAACAAAGAATAGACAACATGAATGAGTAGAAATTTAAAAAACCTGCATTTTATTGATGTGTAACTGCAGATATTGCAGGTTGTCATTATACTTGGCTTGCTTTACCTCATATGGAAAGAGACACGGCAGCAGGGGGTTTCTTCTCTCCTTAATGACCTGCACCACTACTATGACAGTAGCTGAGAAGAAGCTCCGGAGCTCCACCCAAACGGCTAAACCAGGGCTCTTCAAGTTCGGTGCTCGAGGGCCTTTGTCCTACATGTTTTAGGTGTTTCACAGCTCTGAGCAGGGCTTGTTCCAGAGCTGGTTCTCAGGCATCCAGGGACTGTTCCAAGGCTGATTCCAGAGCTGGTTCTTGTGCTCATTCCAAAGCTTGTTCCAGAGCTGGTTCCAGGACAGTTTCCAAGGATGATTCCAGAGCTGGTTCCAGGGCTCATCCAGAGCAGTTTCCAGGGCTCATTCCAGAGCCGGTTCCAGGGCAGTTTTCAGGTTTTTATTCCAGGGCTCAATCCAAGGCTCATTCCAGATCTGGTTCTCATGCTCATTCCAAAGCATGTTCCAGAGCTGGTTCCAGGACAGTTTTCAAGGATGATTCCAGAGCTGGTTCCAGGGCTCATCCAGAGCTGGTTCCAGAGCAGTTTCCAGGGCTCGTTGCAGAGCCGGTTCCAGAACCGGTTCCAGGGCTGATTCCAGAGCCGGTTCCAGGGCAGTTTCCAGGGCTCGATCCAAGGCTCATTCCAGAGCTGGTTCTCGTGCTCATTCCAAAGCATGTTCCAGAGCTGGTTCCAGCACAGTTTCCAAGGATTATTCCAGAGCTGGTTCCAGGGCAGTTTCCAGGGCTCATTCCAGAGCCGGTTCCAGGGCAGTTTCCAGGGCTCATTCCAGAGCTGGTTCCAGGGCTCGATCCAAGGCTCATTCCAGAGCTGGTTCTTGTGCTCATTCCAAAGCATTTTCCAGAGCTGGTTCCAGGACAGTTTCCAAGGATTATTCCAGAGCTGGTTCCAGGGCTCGTTACAGAGCCGGTTCCAGGGCTGATTCCAGAGCCGGTTCCAGGGCAGTTTCCAGGGCTCGATCCAAGGCTCATTCCAGAGCTGGTTCTCGTGCTCATTCCAAAGCATGTTCCAGAGCTGGTTCCAGCACAGTTTCCAAGGATTATTCCAGAGCCGGTTCCAGGGCAGTTTCCAAGGCTCATTCCAGAGCTGGTTCTTGTGCTCATTCCAAAGCATTTTCCAGAGCTGGTTCCAGGACAGTTTCCAAGGATTATTCCAGAGCTGGTTCCAGGGCTCGTTGCAGAGCCGGTTCCAGGGCTGATTCCAGAGCCGGTTCCAGGGCTCATTCCAGAGCCAGTTCCAGGGTTCATTCCAGAGCCGGTTCCAGGGCAGTTTCCAGGGCTCATTCCAGAGCTGGTTCCAGGGCTCGATCCAAGACTCATTCCAGAGCTGGTTCTCGTGCTCATTCCAAAGCATGTTCCAGAGCTGGTTCCAGCACAGTTTCCAAGGATTATTCCAGAGCTGGTTCCAGGGCAGTTTCCAGAGCCGGTTCCAGGGCTCATTCCAGAGCCGGTTCCAGGGCTCATTCCAGAGCCGGTTCCAGGGCAGTTTCCAGGGCTCATTCCAGAGCTGGTTCCAGGGCTCGATCCAAGGCTCATTCCAGAGCTGGTTCTCGTGCTCATTCCAAAGCATGTTCCAGAGCTGGTTCCAGCACAGTTTCCAAGGATTATTCCAGAGCTGGTTCCAGGGCTCATCCAGAGCAGTTTCCAGGGCGAGTTGCAGAGCAGTTTCCAGGGCGAGTTGCAGAGCAGTTTCCAGAGCCGGTTCCGTACTAGTTTGAATCACTTATTCTACTAAGCAGTTTAAACATTGTCTGAACTTAATCCGACCCTAAGTGAGTATTCTTTAAGTACAAGCCTGTTCTTTGTATTCTGACTGTGTACCCTGTGTTAGATTTATGTCAAGGATACCAGACTTTCTGTTTTCACACTCTTAAAATGTACACCTGGACAAGATGTCCATCTTCCTCCTCCTTTAGTCTGATAAGCAGTGGGGGGTCTTGCAGAAGTATTTCATGTGAGACAATCTGCTCTGGCATGTAGGGAGCTTTGCAGCTGTAAGTCATGTGACGTCTCCTGGTTCAGATCATATAAAAACTTGTCTCTTCTTCTCTACGGCAGAACTCTCAACTGAGACTTCTCTGCACATCTGATCAACGTGTATCTTGTAAATAACTTTTGTATTAAACTTGAAACTGTTTACTCTCTTATTGGATTCCAGTAAATTTCCACCACATTGGTTCCAAGGCAGTTTCCAGTGCTCATTCCAGGTTCCAGGGCTGATTTCAGAACTTGTTCTCGTCCTCATTCCAAAGCCTGTTCCAGAGCTGGTTCCGGGGCACTTTCCACGGATGATTCCATAACCGATTCCTGGACTCATCCAGAGCTGGTTCCAAGGCAGTTTCCAGAGCAGTTTCCAGGGCTGATTCCAGAGCCAGTTCCATAGCACTTTCCAGGGCTCATTTCAGAGCTAGTTCTCGTGCTCATTTCAAATCCTGTTCCAGAGCTGGTTCCAGGGCAGTTTCCAGGGCTCATTCTAGAGCCGGTTCCAGGGCAGTTTCCAGGGCTCATTCCAGAGCCGGTTCCAGGGCAGTTTCCAGGGCTCATTCCAGAGCCGGTTCCAAGGCAGTTTCCTGTGCTTATTCCAGGGCTCGATCCAAGGCTCATTCCAAAGCCTGTTCCAGAGCTGGTTCCGGGGCATTTTCCACGGATGATTCCATAACCGATTCCTGGACTCATCCAGAGCTGGTTCCAAGGCAGTTTCCAGAGCAGTTTCCAGGGCTGATTCCAGAGCCAGTTCCAAGGCACTTTCCAGGGCTCACTTCAGAGCTTGTTCTCGTGCTCATTTCAAATCCTGTTCCAGAGCTGGTTCCAGGGCAGTTTCCAGGGCTCATTCTAGAGCCGGTTCCAGGGCAGTTTCCAGGGCTCATTCCAGAGCCGGTTCCAAGGCAGTTTCCAGTGCTTATTCCAGGGCTCGATCCAAGGCTCATTCCAAAGCCTGTTCCAGAGCTGGTTCCGGGGCACTTTCCACGGATGATTCCATAACCGATTCCTGGACTCATCCAGAGCTGGTTCCAAGGCAGTTTTCAGAGCAGTTTCCAGGGCTGATTCCAGAGCCAGTTCCAAGGCACTTTCCAGGGCTCACTTCAGAGCTAGTTCTCGTGCTCATTTCAAATCCTGTTCCAGAGCCGGTTCCGGGGCTGATTCCAGAGCCGGTTCCAGGGCAGTTTCCAGGGCTCATTCCAGAGCTGGTTCCAGGGCAGTTTCTAGGGCTGATTCCAGGGCAGTTTCCAGGGGCAGGTTCCAGGGGCAGGTTCCAGGGCTGATTCCAGGGCTGATTCCAGAGCCGATCCAGAGCAGTTTCCAGGGCTCATTCCAGAGCAGTTTCCAGGGCTGATTCCAGGGCTGATTCCAGGGCTGATTCCAGGGCTGATTCCAGAGCCGGTTCCAGGGCTGATTCCAGAGCCAGTTTTCAGGGCAGTTTTCAGGGCAGTTTCCAGGGCTCATTCCAGAGCCGGTTCCAGGGCAGTTTCCAGGGCTCATTCCAGAGCCGGTTCCAGGGCAGTTTCCAGGGCTCATTCCAGAGCCGGTTCCAGGGCAGTTTCCAGGGCTCTTTTCAGAGCCGGTTCCAGGGCAGTTTTCAGGGCTCATTCCAGAGCTGGTTCCAAGGCAGTTTCCAGGGCAGTTTCCAGTGCTTAGTCCAGGGCTCGATCCAAGGCTCATTCCAGAGCCGGTTCCAGGGCAATTTCCAGAGCAGTTTCCAGAGCCGGTTCCAGGGCAGTTTCCAGAGATGATTCCAGAACCGGTTCCAGGGCTCATCCAGAGCTGGGTACAGGGCAGTTTCTAGGGCAGTTTCCAGGGCTCATTCTAGAGCCGGTTCCAGGGCAGTTTCCAGGGTCATTCCAGAACCGGTTCCAGGGCAGTTTTCAGGGCTCATTCCAGAGCTGGTTCCAGGGCAGTTTCCAGGGCAGTTTCCAGTGCTTATTCCAGGGCTCGATCCAAGGCTCATTCCAAAGCCTGTTCCAGAGCTGGTTCCGGGGCACTTTCCACGGATGATTCCATAACCGATTCCTGGACTTATCCAGAGCTGGTTCCAAGGCAGTTTCCAGAGCAGTTTCCAGGGCTGATTCCAGAGCCAGTTCCAAGGCACTTTCCATGGCTCATTTCAGAGCTAGTTCTCGTGCTCATTTCAAATCCTGTTCCAGGGCTGATTACAGAGCCGGTTCCAGGGCTGATTCCAAAGCCGGTTCCAGGGCTCATTCCAGAGCCGGTTCCAGGGCTCGATACAAGGCTCATTCCAGAGCTGGTTCTTGTGCTCATTCCAAAGCATGTTCCAGAGCTGGTTCCAGGACAGTTTCCAAGGATTATTCCAGAGCTGGTTCCAGGGCTCGTTGCAGAGCCGGTTCCAGGGCTCATTCCAGAGCCGGTTCCAGGGCAGTTTCCAGGGCTCATTCCAGAGCTGGTTCCAGGGTTAGGGTTAAACAAAGAATAGACAACATGAATGAGTAGAAATTTAAAAAACCTGCATTTTATTGATGTGTAACTGCAGATATTGCAGGTTGTCATTATACTTGGCTTGCTTTACCTCATATGGAAAGAGACACGGCAGCAGGGGGTTTCTTCTCTCCTTAATGACCTGCACCACTACTATGACAGTAGCTGAGAAGAAGCTCCGGAGCTCCACCCAAACGGCTAAACCAGGGCTCTTCAAGTTCGGTGCTCGAGGGCCTTTGTCCTACATGTTTTAGGTGTTACAAGGCTCTGAGCAGGGCTTGTTCCAGAGCTGGTTCTCAGGCATCCAGGGACTGTTCCAAGGCTGATTCCAGAGCTGGTTCTTGTGCTCATTCCAAAGCTTGTTCCAGAGCTGGTTCCAGGACAGTTTCCAAGGATGATTCCAGAGCTGGTTCCAGGGCTCATCCAGAGCAGTTTCCAGGGCTCATTCCAGAGCCGGTTCCAGGGCAGTTTTCAGGTTTTTATTCCAGGGCTCAATCCAAGGCTCATTCCAGATCTGGTTCTCATGCTCATTCCAAAGCATGTTCCAGAGCTGGTTCCAGGACAGTTTCCAAGGATGATTCCAGAGCTGGTTCCAGGGCTCATCCAGAGCTGGTTCCAGAGCAGTTTCCAGGGCTCGTTGCAGAGCCGGTTCCAGAACCGGTTCCAGGGCTGATTCCAGAGCCGGTTCCAGGGCAGTTTCCAGGGCTCGATCCAAGGCTCATTCCAGAGCTGGTTCTCGTGCTCATTCCAAAGCATGTTCCAGAGCTGGTTCCAGCACAGTTTCCAAGGATTATTCCAGAGCTGGTTCCAGGGCAGTTTCCAGGGCTCATTCCAGAGCCGGTTCCAGGGCAGTTTCCAGGGCTCATTCCAGAGCTGGTTCCAGGGCTCGATCCAAGGCTCATTCCAGAGCTGGTTCTTGTGCTCATTCCAAAGCATTTTCCAGAGCTGGTTCCAGGACAGTTTCCAAGGATTATTCCAGAGCTGGTTCCAGGGCTCGTTACAGAGCTGGTTCCAGGGCTGATTCCAGAGCCGGTTCCAGGGCAGTTTCCAGGGCTCGATCCAAGGCTCATTCCAGAGCTGGTTCTCGTGCTCATTCCAAAGCATGTTCCAGAGCTGGTTCCAGCACAGTTTCCAAGGATTATTCCAGAGCCGGTTCCAGGGCAGTTTCCAAGGCTCATTCCAGAGCTGGTTCTTGTGCTCATTCCAAAGCATTTTCCAGAGCTGGTTCCAGGACAGTTTCCAAGGATTATTCCAGAGCTGGTTCCAGGGCTCGTTGCAGAGCCGGTTCCAGGGCTGATTCCAGAGCCGGTTCCAGGGCTCATTCCAGAGCCAGTTCCAGGGTTCATTCCAGAGCCGGTTCCAGGGCAGTTTCCAGGGTTCATTCCAGAGCCGGTTCCAGGGCAGTTTCCAGGGCTCATTCCAAAACTGGTTTCAGGGCTCGATCCAAGGCTCATTCCAGAGCTGGTTCTCGTGCTCATTCCAAAGCATGTTCCAGAGCTGGTTCCAGCACAGTTTCCAAGGATTATTCCAGAGCCGGTTCCAGGGCAGTTTCCAGGGCAGTTTCCAGAGCCGGTTCCAGGGCTCATTCCAGAGCCGGTTCCAGGGCTCATTCCAGAGCCGGTTCCAGGGCTCATTCCAGAGCCGGTTCCAGGGCAGTTTCCAGGGCTCATTCCAGAGCTGGTTCCAGGGCTCGATCCAAGGCTCATTCCAGAGCTGGTTCTCGTGCTCATTCCAAAGCATGTTCCAGAGCTGGTTCCAGCACAGTTTCCAAGGATTATTCCAGAGCTGGTTCCAGGGCTCATCCAGAGCAGTTTCCAGGGCGAGTTGCAGAGCAGTTTCCAGAGCCGGTTCCGTACTAGTTTGAATCACTTATTCTACTAAGCAGTTTAAACATTGTCTGAACTTAATCCGACCCTAAGTGAGTATTCTTTAAGTACAAGCCTGTTCTTTGTATTCTGACTGTGTACCCTGTGTTAGATTTATGTCAAGGATACCAGACTTTCTGTTTTCACACTCTTAAAATGTACACCTGGACAAGATGTCCATCTTCCTCCTCCTTTAGTCTGATAAGCAGTGGGGGGTCTTGCAGAAGTATTTCATGTGAGACAATCTGCTCTGCCATGTAGGGAGCTTTGCAGCTGTAAGTCATGTGACGTCTCCTGGTTCAGATCATATAAAAACTTGTCTCTTCTTCTCTACGGCAGAACTCTCAACTGAGACTTCTCTGCACATCTGATCAACGTGTATCTTGTAAATAACTTTTGTATTAAACTTGAAACTGTTTACTCTCTTATTGGATTCCAGTAAATTTCCACCACATTGGTTCCAAGGCAGTTTCCAGTGCTCATTCCAGGTTCCAGGGCTGATTTCAGAACTTGTTCTCGTCCTCATTCCAAAGCCTGTTCCAGAGCTGGTTCCGGGGCACTTTCCACGGATGATTCCATAACCGATTCCTGGACTCATCCAGAGCTGGTTCCAAGGCAGTTTCCAGAGCAGTTTCCAGGGCTGATTCCAGAGCCAGTTCCATAGCACTTTCCAGGGCTCATTTCAGAGCTAGTTCTCGTGCTCATTTCAAATCCTGTTCCAGAGCTGGTTCCAGGGCAGTTTCCAGGGCTCATTCTAGAGCCGGTTCCAGGGCAGTTTCCAGGGCTCATTCCAGAGCCGGTTCCAGGGCAGTTTCCAGGGCTCATTCCAGAGCCGGTTCCAAGGCAGTTTCCTGTGCTTATTCCAGGGCTCGATCCAAGGCTCATTCCAAAGCCTGTTCCAGAGCTGGTTCCGGGGCATTTTCCACGGATGATTCCAGAACCGATTCCTGGACTCATCCAGAGCTGGTTCCAAGGCAGTTTCCAGAGCAGTTTCCAGGGCTGATTCCAGAGCCAGTTCCAAGGCACTTTCCAGGGCTCACTTCAGAGCTTGTTCTCGTGCTCATTTCAAATCCTGTTCCAGAGCTGGTTCCAGGGCAGTTTCCAGGGCTCATTCTAGAGCCGGTTCCAGGGCAGTTTCCAGGGCTGATTCCAGAGCAGTTTCCAGGGCTGATTCCAGGGCTGATTCCAGAGCAGTTTCCAGGGCTGATTCCAGAGCCGGTTCCAGGGCTGATTCCAGGGCTGATTCCAGAGCCGGTTCCAGGGCAGTTTCCAGGGCTCAGTCCAGAGCCGGTTCCAGGGCAGTTTCCAGGGCTCATTCCAGAGCCGGTTCCAGGGCAGTTTCCAGGGCTCATTCCAGAGCCAGTTCCAGGGCAGTTTCCAGGGCTCTTTTCAGAGCCGGTTCCAGGGCAGTTTTCAGGGCTCATTCCAGAGCTGGTTCCAAGGCAGTTTCCAGGGCAGTTTCCAGTGCTTAGTCCAGGGCTCGATCCAAGGCTCATTCCAGAGCCGGTTCCAGGGCAATTTCCAGAGCAGTTTCCAGAGCCGGTTCCAGGGCAGTTTCCAGAGATGATTCCAGAACCGGTTCCAGGGCTCATCCAGAGCTGGGTACAGGGCAGTTTCTAGGGCAGTTTCCAGGGCTCATTCTAGAGCCAGTTCCAGGGCAGTTTCCGGGGTCATTCCAGAGCCGGTTCCAGGGCAGTTTTCAGGGCTCATTCCAGAGCTGGTTCCAAGGCAGTTTCCAGGGCAGTTTCCAGTGCTTATTCCAGGGCTCGATCCAAGGCTCATTCCAAACCCTGTTGCAGAGCTTGTTCCGGGGCACTTTCCACGGATGATTCCATAACCGATTCCTGGACTCATCCAGAGCTGGTTCCAAGGCAGTTTCCAGAGCAGTTTCCAGGGCTGATTCCAGAGCCAGTTCCAAGGCACTTTCCATGGCTCATTTCAGAGCTAGTTCTCGTGCTCATTTCAAATCCTGTTCCAGGGCTGATTCCAGAGCCGGTTCCAGGGCTGATTCCAAAGCCGGTTCCAGGGCTCATTCCAGAGCCGGTTCCAGGGCTCGATACAAGGCTCATTCCAGAGCTGGTTCTTGTGCTCATTCCAAAGCATGTTCCAGAGCTGGTTCCAGGACAGTTTCCAAGGATTATTCCAGAGCTGGTTCCAGGGCTCGTTGCAGAGCCGGTTCCAGGGCTCATTCCAGAGCCGGTTCCAGGGCAGTTTCCAGGGCTCATTCCAGAGCTGGTTCCAGGGCTCGATCCAGGCTCATTCCAGAGCTGGTTCTCGTGCTCATTCCCAAGCATGTTCCAGAGCGGGTTCCAGCACAGTTTCCAAGGAATATTCCAGAGCTGGTTCCAGGGCAGTTTCCAGGGCTCATTCTAGAGCCGGTTCCAGGGCAGTTTCCAGGGCTCATTCCAGAGCCGGTTCCAAGGCAGTTTCCAGTGCTTATTCCAGGGCTCGATCCAAGGCTCATTCCAAAGCCTGTTCCAGAGCTGGTTCCGGGGCACTTTCCACGGATGATTCCATAACCGATTCCTGGACTCATCCAGAGCTGGTTCCAAGGCAGTTTCCAGAGCAGTTTCCAGGGCTGATTCCAGAGCCAGTTCCAAGGCACTTTCCAGGGCTCACTTCAGAGCTAGTTCTCGTGCTCATTTCAAATCCTGTTCCAGAGCTGGTTCCGGGGCTGATTCCAGAGCCGGTTCCAGGGCAGTTTCCAGGGCTCATTCCAGGGCAGTTTCTAGGGCAGTTTCTAGGGCTGATTCCAGGGGCTGATTCCAGGGGCAGGTTCCAGGGGCAGGTTCCAGGGGCAGGTTCCAGGGCTGATTCCAGAGCCGATCCAGAGCAGTTTCCAGGGCTCATTCCAGAGCAGTTTCCAGGGCTGATTCCAGAGCCGGTTCCAGGGCTGATTCCAGAGCCGGTTCCAGGGCTGATTCCAGAGCCGGTTCCAGGGCTGATTCCAGAGCCGGTTCCAGGGCTGATTCCAGAGCCGGTTCCAGGGCTGATTCCAGAGCCGGTTCCAGGGCTGATTCCAGAGCCGGTTTCAGGGCAGTTTTCAGGGCAGTTTCCAGGGCTCATTCCAGAGCCGGTTCCAGGGCAGTTTCAAGGGCTCATTCCAGAGCGGTTCCAGGGCAGTTTCCAGGGCTCATTCCAGAGCCGGTTCCAGGGCAGTTTCCAGGGCTCATTCCAGAGCCGGTTCCAGGGCAGTTTCCAGGGCTCTTTTCAGAGCCGGTTCCAGGGCAGTTTTCAGGGCTCATTCCAGAGCTGGTTCCAAGGCAGTTTCCAGGGCAGTTTCCAGTGCTTAGTCCAGGGCTCGATCCAAGGCTCATTCCAGAGCCGGTTCCAGGGCAATTTCCAGAGCAGTTTCGAGAGCCGGTTCCAGGGCAGTTTCCAGAGATGATTCCAGAACCGGTTCCAGGGCAGTTTCCAGGGCTCATTCCAGAGCCGGTTCCAGGGCAGTTTCTAGGGCTGATTCCAGGGGCAGGTTCCAGGGGCAGGTTCCAGGGGCAGGTTCCAGGGCTGATTAAAGGCCAGTTTCCAGGGCTGATTCCAGAGCCGATCCAGAGCAGTTTCCAGGGCTCATTCCAGAGCCGGTTCCAGGGCTGATTCCAGAGCAGTTTCCAGGGCTGATTCCAGAGCAGTTTCCAGAGCAGTTTCCAGGGCTGATTCCAGAGCAGTTTCCAGGGCTGATTCCAGAGCAGTTTCCAGGGCTGATTCCAGAGCCGGTTCCAGGGCTGATTCCAGGGCTGATTCCAGAGCCGGTTCCAGGGCAGTTTTCAGGGCAGTTTCCAGGGCTCATTCTAGAGCCGGTTCCAGGGCAGTTTCCAGGGCTCATTCCAGAGCCGGTTCCAAGGCAGTTTCCAGGGCAGTTTCCAGTGCTTATTCCAGGGCTCGATCCAAGGCTCATTCCAAAGCCTGTTCCAGAGGTGGTTCCGGGGCACTTTCCACGGATGATTCCATACCCGATTCCTGGACTCATCCAGAGCTGGTTCCAAGGCAGTTTCCAGAGCAGTTTCCAGGGCTGATTCCAGAGCCAGTTCCAAGGCACTTTCCAGGGCTCATTTCAGAGCTAGTTCTCGTTCTCATTTCAAATCCTGTTCCAGAGCCGGTTCCAGGGCTGATTCCAGAGCCGGTTCCAGGGCAGTTTCCAGGGCTCATTCTAGAGCTGGTTCCAGGGCAGTTTCCAGGGCTGATTCCAGGGCAGTTTCCAGGGCTCATTCAAGAGCAGGTTCCTGGGGCAGGTTCAAGGGGCAGTTTCCAGGGCAGTTTCCAGGGCTGATTCCAGAGCAGTTTCCAGGGCTGATTCCAGAGCCAATCCAGAGCAGTTTCCAGGGCTGATTCCAGAGCAGTTTCTAGGGCTGATTCCTGAGCAGTTTCCAGGGCTTGTTGCAGAGCAGTTTCCAGAGCCGGTTCCGTACTAGTTTGAATCACTTATTCTACTAAGCAGTTTAAACATTGTCTGAACTTAATCCGACCCTAAGTGAGTATTCTTTAAGTACAAGCCTGTTCTTTGTATTCTGACTGTGTAGCCTGTGTTAGATTTATGTCAAGGATACCAGACTTTCTGTTTTCACACTCTTAAAATGTACACCTGGACAAGATGTCCATCTTCCTCCTCCTTTAGTCTGATAAGCAGTGGGGGGTCTTGCAGAAGTATTTCATGTGAGACAATCTGCTCTGCCATGTAGGGAGCTTTGCAGCTGCAAGTCATGTGACGTCTCCTGGTTCAGATCATATAAAAACTTGTCTCTTCTTCTCTACGGCAGAACTCTCAACTGAGACTTCTCTGCACATCTGATCAACGTGTATCTTGTAAATAACTTTTGTATTAAACTTGAAACTGTTACTCTCTTATTGGATTCCAGTAAATTTCCACCACATTGGTTCCAAGGCAGTTTCCAGTGCTCATTCCAGGTTCCAGGGCTGATTTCAGAACTTGTTCTCGTCCTCATTCCAAAGCCTGTTCCAGAGCTGGTTCCGGGGCACTTTCCACGGATGATTCCATAACCGATTCCTGGACTCATCCAGTGCTGGTTCCAAGGCAGTTTCCAGAGCAGTTTCCAGGGCTGATTCCAGAGCCAGTTCCATAGCACTTTCCAGGGCTCATTTCAGAGCTAGTTCTCGTGCTCATTTCAAATCCTGTTCCAGAGCTGGTTCCAGGGCAGTTTCCAGGGCTCATTCTAGAGCCGGTTCCAGGGCAGTTTCCAGGGCTCATTCCAGAGTTGGTTCCAAGGCAGTTTCCAGTGCTTATTCCAGGGCTCGATCCAAGGCTCATTTCAAATCCTGTTCCAGAGCTGGTTCCGGGGCACTTTCCACGGATGATTCCATAACCGATTCCTGGACTCATCCAGAGCTGGTTCCAAGGCAGTTTCCAGAGCAGTTTCCAGGGCTGATTCCAGAGCCAGTTCCAAGGCACTTTCCAGGGCTCACTTCAGAGCTAGTTCTCGTGCTCATTTCAAATCCTGTTCCAGAGCTGGTTCCGGGGCTGATTCCAGGGGCTGATTCCAGGGGCAGGTTCCAGGGGCAGGTTCCAGGGGCAGGTTCCAGGGGCAGGTTCCAGGGCTGATTCCAGAGCCGATCCAGAGCAGTTTCCAGGGCTCATTCCAGAGCAGTTTCCAGGGCTGATTCCAGAGCCGGTTCCAGGGCTGATTCCAGAGCCGGTTCCAGGGCTGATTCCAGAGCCGGTTCCAGGGCTGATTCCAGAGCCGGTTCCAGGGCTGATTCCAGAGCCGGTTTCAGGGCAGTTTTGAGGGCAGTTTCCAGGGCTCATTCCAGAGCCGGTTCCAGGGCAGTTTCAAGGGCTCATTCCAGAGCGGTTCCAGGGCAGTTTCCAGGGCTCATTCCAGAGCCGGTTCCAGGGCAGTTTCCAGGGCTCATTCCAGAGCCGGTTCCAGGGCAGTTTCCAGGGCTCTTTTCAGAGCCGGTTCCAGGGCAGTTTTCAGGGCTCATTCCAGAGCTGGTTCCAAGGCAGTTTCCAGGGCAGTTTCCAGTGCTTAGTCAAGGGCTCGATCCAAGGCTCATTCCAGAGCCGGTTCCAGGGCAATTTCCAGAGCAGTTTCGAGAGCCGGTTCCAGGGCAGTTTCCAGAGATGATTCCAGAACCGGTTCCAGGGCAGTTTCCAGGGCTCATTCCAGAGCCGGTTCCAGGGCAGTTTCTAGGGCTGATTCCAGGGCAGTTTCCAGGGGCAGGTTCCAGGGGCAGGTTCCAGGGGCAGGTTCCAGGGGCAGGTTCCAGGGCTGATAAAAGGCCAGTTTCCAGGGCTGATTCCAGAGCCGATCCAGAGCAGTTTCCAGGGCTCATTCCAGAGCCGGTTCCAGGGCTGATTCCAGAGCAGTTTCCAGGGCTGATTCCAGAGCAGTTTCCAGGGCTGATTCCAGGGCTGATTCCAGAGCAGTTTCCAGGGCTGATTCCAGAGCCGGTTCCAGGGCTGATTCCAGGGCTGATTCCAGAGCCGGTTCCAGGGCTGATTGCAGAGCCGGTTCCAGGGCAGTTTTCAGGGCAGTTTCCAGGGCTCATTCTAGAGCCGGTTCCAGGGCAGTTTCCAGGGCTCATTCCAGAGCCGGTTCCAAGGCAGTTTCCAGGGCAGTTTCCAGTGCTTATTCCAGGGCTCGATCCAAGGCTCATTCCAAAGCCTGTTCCAGAGCTGGTTCCGGGGCACTTTCCACGGATGATTCCATACCCGATTCCTGGACTCATCCAGAGCTGGTTCCAAGGCAGTTTCCAGAGCAGTTTCCAGGGCTGATTCCAGAGCCAGTTCCAAGGCACTTTCCAGGGCTCATTTCAGAGCTAGTTCTCGTTCTCATTTCAAATCCTGTTCCAGAGCCGGTTCCAGAGCTGGTTCCGGGGCTGATTCCAGAGCCGGTTCCAGGGCAGTTTCCAGGGCAGTTTCCAGGGCTCATTCCAGGGCAGTTTCTAGGGCAGTTTCTAGGGCAGTTTCTAGGGCTGATTCCAGGGGCAGTTTCCAGGGGCAGTTTCCAGGGGCAGTTTCCAGGGGCAGGTTCCAGGGGCAGGTTCCAGGGGCAGGTTCCAGGGCTGATTCCAGAGCCGATCCAGAGCAGTTTCCAGGGCTCATTCCAGAGCAGTTTCCAGGGCTCATTCCAGAGCAGTTTCCAGGGCTGATTCCAGGGCTGGTTCCAGGGCTGATTCCAGAGCCGGTTCCAGGGCTGATTCCAGAGCCGGTTCCAGGGCAGTTTTCAGGGCAGTTTCCAGGGCTCATTCCAGAGCCGGTTCCAGGGCAGTTTCCAGGGCTCATTCCAGAGCCGGTTCCAGGGCAGTTTCCAGGGCTCATTCCAGAGCCGGTTCCAGGGCAGTTTTCAGGGCTCATTCCAGAGCTGGTTCCAAGGCAGTTTCCAGGGCAGTTTCCAGTGCTTATTCCAGGGCTCGATCCAAGGCTCATTCCAAACCCTGTTGCAGAGCTGGTTCCGGGGCACTTTCCACGGATGATTCCATAACCGATTGCTGGACTCATCCAGAGCTGGTTCCAAGGCAGTTTCCAGAGCAGTTTCCAGGGCTGATTCCAGAGCCAGTTCCAAGGCACTTTCCAGGGCTCATTTCAGAGCTAGTTCTCATGCTCATTTCAAATCCTGTTCCAGAGCTGGTTCCGGGGCTGATTCCAGAGCCGGTTCCAGGGCAGTTTCCAGGGCTCATTCCATAGCTGGTTCCAGGGCAGTTTCCAGGGCTGATTCCAGGGCAGTTTCCAGGGCTCATTCCAGGGGCAGGTTCCAGGGGCAGGTTCCAGGGGCAGTTTCCAGGGCTGATTCCAGGGCAGTTTCCAGGGCTGATTCCAGGGCTGATTCCAGAGCCGATCCAGAGCAGTTTCCAGGGCTGATTCCAGAGCAGTTTCCAGGGCTGATTCCAAAGCTGTTTCCAGGGCTTGTTGCAGAGCAGTTTCCAGAGCCGGTTCCGTACTAGTTTGAATAACTTATTCTACTAAGCAGTTTTAAACATTGTCTGAACTTAATCCGACCCTAAGTGAGTATTCTTTAAGTACAAGCCTGTTCTTTGTATTCTGACTGTGTAGCCTGTGTTAGATTTATGTCAAGGATACCAGACTTTCTGTTTTCACACTCTTAAAATGTACACCTGGACAAGATGTCCATCTTCCTCCTCCTTTAGTCTGATAAGCAGTGGGGGGTCTTGCAGAAGTATTTCATGTGAGACAATCTGCTCTGCCATGTAGGGAGCTTTGCAGCTGCAAGTCATGTGACGTCTCCTGGTTCAGATCATATAAAAACTTGTCTCTTCTTCTCTACGGCAGAACTCTCAACTGAGACTTCTCTGCACATCTGATCAACGTGTATCTTGTAAATAACTTTTGTATTAAACTTGAAACTGTTTACTCTCTTATTGGATTCCAGTAAATTTCCACCACATTGGTTCCAAGGCAGTTTCCAGTGCTCATTCCAGGTTCCAAAGCTGATTTCAGAACTTGTTCTTGTCCTCATTCCAAAGCCTGTTCCAGAGCTGGTTCCGGGGCACTTTCCACGGATGATTCCATAACCGATTCCTGGACTCATCCAGAGCTGGTTCCAAGGCAGTTTCCAGAGCAGTTTCCAGGGCTGATTCCAGAGCCAGTTCCATAGCACTTTCCAGGGCTCATTTCAGAGCTAGTTCTCGTGCTCATTTCAAATCCTGTTCCAGAGCTGGTTCCAGGGCAGTTTCCAGGGCTCATTCTAGAGCCGGTTCCAGGGGAGTTTCCAGGGCTCATTCCAGAGCCGGTTCCAGGGCAGTTTCCAGTGCTTATTCCAGGGCTCGATCCAAGGCTCATTCCAAAGCCTGTTCCAGAGCTGGTTCCGGGGCACTTTCCACGGATGATTCCATAACCGATTCCTGGACTCATCCAGAGCTGGTTCCAAGGCAGTTTCCAGAGCAGTTTCCAGGGCTGATTCCAGAGCCAGTTCCAAGGCACTTTCCAGGGCTCACTTCAGAGCTAGTTCTCGTGCTCATTTCAAATCCTGTTCCAGAGCTGGTTCCGGGGCTGATTCCAGAGCAGTTTCCAGGGCTGATTCCAGAGCCGGTTCCAGGGTTGATTCCAGAGCCGGTTCCAGGGCAGTTTCCAGGGCAGTTTCCAGGGCAGTTTCCAGGGGAAGGTTCCAGGGGAAGGTTCCAGGGGAAGGTTCCAGGGGAAGGTTCCAGGGGCAGGTTCCAGGGGCAGGTTCCAGGGCAGATTCCAGGGCTGATTCCAGAGCCGATCCAGAGCAGTTTCCAGGGCTCATTCCAGAGCAGTTTCCAGGGCTGATTCCAGGGCCGATTCCAGGGCTGATTCCAGAGCCGGTTCCAGGGCTGATTCCAGAGCCGGTTCCAGGGCTGATTCCAGAGCCGGTTCCAGGGCTGATTCCAGAGCCGGTTCCAGGGCTGATTCCAGAGCCGGTTCCAGGGCTTATTCCAGAGCCGGTTCCAGGGCTCATTCCAGAGCCGGTTCCAGGGCTCATTCCAGAGCCGGTTCCAGGGCAGTTTCCAGGGCTCATTCCAGAGCCGGTTCCAGGGCAGTTTCCAGGGCTCATTCCAGAGCCGGTTCCAGGGCAGTTTCCAGGGCTCTTTTCAGAGCCGGTTCCAGGGCAGTTTTCAGGGCTCATTCCAGAGCTGGTTCCAAGGCAGTTTCCAGTGCTTAGTCCAGGGCTCGATCCAAGGCTCATTCCAGAGCCGGTTCCAGGGCAATTTCCAGAGCAGTTTCGAGAGCCGGTTCCAGGGCAGTTTCCAGAGATGGTTCCAGAACCGGTTCCAGGGCAGTTTCCAGGGCTCATTCCAGGGCAGTTTCTAGGGCTCATTCCAGGGGCAGGTTCCAGGGGCAGGTTCCAGGGGCAGGTTCCAGGGCTGATTAAAGGCCAGTTTCCAGGGCTGATTCCAGGGCTGATTCCAGAGCAGTTTCCAGGGGCAGGTTCCAGGGCTGATTAAAGGCCAGTTTCCAGGGCTGATTCCAGGGCTGATTCCAGAGCAGTTTCCAGGGCTCATTCCAGAGCCGGTTCCAGGGCTGATTCCAGAGCAGTTTCCAGGGCTGATTCCAGAGCAGTTTCCAGGGCTGATTCCAGGGCTGATTCCAGAGCAGTTTCCAGGGCTGATTCCAGAGCCGGTTCCAGGGCTGATTCCAGGGCTGATTACAGAGCCGGTTCCAGGGCTGATTGCAGAGCCGGTTCCAGGGCAGTTTCCAGGGCTCAGTCAAGAGCTGGTTCCAGGGCAGTTTCCAGGGCTCATTCCAGAGCCGGTTCCAGGGCAGTTTCCAGGGCTCATTCCAGAGCCGGTTCCAGGGCAGTTTCCAGGGCTCATTCCAGAGCCGGTTCCAGGGCAGTTTTCAGGGCTGATTCCAGAGCTGGTTCCAGGGCAGTTTCCAAGGCAGTTTTCAGGGCAGTTTCCAGGGCTGATTCCAGAGCCGGTTCCAGGGCAGGTTCCAGAGCCGGCTCCGGGGCTCATTCCAGAGCCGGTTCCGGGGCTCATTCCAGAGCGGGTTCCGGGGCTCATTCCAGAGCCGGTTCCGGGGCTGATTCCAGAGCCGGTTCCAGGGCAGTTTCCAGGGCTCATTCCAGAGCTGGTTCCAGGGCAGTTTCCAGGGCAGTTTCCAGGGCTGATTCCAGAGCAGGTTCCAGGGCAGTTTCCAGGGCATTTTCCAGGGCAGTTTCCAGGGCTGATTCCAGAGCAGTTTCCAGGGCTGATTCCAGAGCAGTTTCCAGGGCTGATTCCAGAGCCGATCCAGAGCAGTTTCCAGGGTTGATTCCAGAGCCGGTTCCAGGGCAGTTTCCAGAGCCGGTTCCAGGGCAGTTTCCAGGGTTGATTCCAGAGTCGGTTCCAGGGCAGTTTCCAGGGCTCATTCCAGAGCCGGTTCCAGGGCAGTTTCCAGGGCTGATTCCAGGGCAGTTTCCAGGGCTCATTCCAGAGCCGTTTCCAGGGCAGTTTCCAGGGCTCTTTTCAGAGCCGGTTCCAGGGCAGTTTCCAGAGCACCAGAGAGCAAAAAAAGTCATATACTCATGTTGTCCAGATGCAACTTTTCTCTCTTTTGGCCACATTTTTAAGAGCCGGTTCCAGGGCAGTTTCCAGAGCTTATTCCAGGGCTCGATCCAAGGCTCATTCCAGAGCCGGTTCCAGGGCAGTTTCCAGAGCAGTTTCCAGAGCTGGGTACAGGGCAGTTT
>CM026204.1:732382-774967 GCA_014839995.1 Xenentodon cancila | reverse complement strand
AGACACACACACCAACACAAACACAGGCACACACAACAATACACACACACAAACACAACACATACACACACACACATACAACACACTCACATACACATACACACACACACACACACACACACACACACACACACACACACACACACACACAGCATCCTTTCATGTCTGATCTAATGGAGAAACAGTTTTCCGTTCATCCAAAATGTTTTATGTTTCAGATCCATCTCAAAAGGGAACAACAAACTAGAACCTCTTTCTCGCAACACTTATTTTTGACATTCCTGCTCTAAAACTATATTTTTGAATCAAAACTGGTTTCTCTCAGCAACTACAAGGTCTCTGGGAACAGACATATGTAGAGAAGCAGGTGTGAGATTCCAGCAGAAGTGTCAAATAAAATATAAATGTTAGAACAGAGTAAATAAAGATAAACAGCAGATTTGTGACTAAATCTTCAGATTTTAGAGGTCAGTTATGCTTATAACATTCTAGAAATCCATCCTAGAACGTCTCACCATCTGCTGGACCAAGACCAATGTTTCTGATGTAGATCAGAGATGTTTTAGAGGTTTTTGAAGACCGACTTTTGCTACATTTAGTCAAAAGTGTGTCACTGAGGTTTTTCAGGAACTAAACTATAAAACGGCTTTTATTTGTTACAAATGTAATTGACTAATAATCCTTTCAACAGAACAGTTGTGGGTTTGTTTGTTCTTCAGGATGTTCTACGCCCCGTGTGGAGCAGCTGCTGAGCCGTGGGTTTGTACGAGGATGGATCTCAGGAACGTGGATGGACCTGGATGATTGACAGCTCTGTGGAAGCTACGCAGCCAATAACATCAGTGGACCGTTCGCAAATCCTTATCGCTGCAGAAATGATCTAATCAGAATGAAGAAAATGTAGGTTTCTAAGTAGTTGACTTGGTATCGCTTGCTTTTGTTTACCTGTCCTAACAGATTTGTCAAAGAAACTTGGGACTACATGAATTCAGTGAAGTTTCCCACTGGACTTCTGATGAATCCAGAATTTAGCTGTAAAATGAAGTGACGTTGTGTTTTTGTTGTTTTTGACTGCTAGATTCAAGGGAACCAACACCGTCATCAAAGACTGACAGCATTAATATGTACAATTATCACTTATTTTAGACCTTTCAAGTCTTCAAAAGTCATTGTAATCATGTCTGATGGTGACCAGTCATAACATCTACAACCGGTGGCTGCATGTTTAAAATCATGTATGAGCCCAGATCCCTGAGGTTCAAGTGGGTTTGGAGCTGATTCCAAGTGTGGGGAGCAGTATCCTTGAATGCCTGCTTCCAATCGCAGTTTGGACTGTGGGTATAGTCAATAGAACCAAGTCTTGGGAGCAAGTTTTTTTTTCCAGAGATTAGGAGTGTAGGTAGGATGGAAGAATATCAAGAACAGCTTTGTAAATACGTAAATGCCAGTGTCTGAGTTTACAGGAGGACAAAGCAAACTATCCGACCCGAGTGTACAAAGTACAACAATGAGCAGAACCACTTATGAACCTCAGAGGTCCACGATAAGTCCGCGTTATTCTTCCTGCTTAGCAGCTACACAGGTGGACGCCATCTCTGGCATTTGTAGTTCTTCTTCTTGTTCCACCTCTGACCATCCCAGTGTCTGCCTCCACCTGTCTGTGTGGATGTCTGTTGGATATTTGCTGACATCCAGACCTGCATTCCTCATCCCCTTGGATCACCGTCTATCCATATATCACCCATATTCACAGAAGTCTAATTGGACTACTGATGATAGTTACTATTGTATCCTGTCTTGTACCTTTGACGGTGTCTCTATGTCTCTATTCTTTCTTATTTCCTGCTCTACCCGGCTGGTCTTCGGCAGGAGGGTCCCCCCTCATGATCCAGGTCCTGATCCAGGTTTCTTCCCCCTTATGATCCAGGTCCTGCTCAAGGTTTCTTCCCTCTTAAAGGGGAGTTTTTCCTTGCCACTGTTTGGCTTAAGGTTTTTCTTCCACTAGGGGAGTTTTTACCTGCCGCTGTTTATGTAATAATTGCTCGGGGGTCATGTTCTGGGTCTCTGGAAAGCGCCTAGAGACAACTTGTGTTGTAATAGACGCTATATAAATAAAATTGAATTGAATTGAATTGAATTGAATTGTTTGTGTCCCTCTGTAATTACACCACTGACAACTAGGAGGCGATCTAGGCAACCCATCCATCCATTATCTATACCCGCTTTATCCGTTTCCGGGTCACGGGGGTCTGTCGGAGCCTATCCCGACGCATATCAGGCGAAAGGCAGGGGTCCACCTGGACAGGTCGCCAGTCTATCCAGGGCCACATACAAGCAACCAATCACACTCACATTCACACCTAGGGAGAATTTTTTAGAGTGATCAATCAACCTACCCTGCATGTTTTTGGACTGTGGGAGGAAGCCGGAGTACCCGGAGGGAACCCACGCAAGCACGGGGAGAACATGCAAACTCCACACAGAAAGACCCACCGGGCCGGGAATCGAACCAGGAACCTTCTTGCTGTGAGGCAACAGTGCTGCCCACCAAGCCACCGTGCTGATCTAGGCAACCTCCACATTAAAATGTAAACCTAGATCAGAAATAAACACATTTAAACTGTTCTGGTCTCAATCATTTGACTGTGGGTGGTGGATTATTTGTATCACGCTGGAGAATTTAAATGAATCGATACATTTATTTTTAATATGATTGATGAATTGATAATATGGACGCTGGTCCTTCCTGAGTCTGGTTCTTCCTGTTACAAGGGAGGTTTTCTTTCCGCAGTCTCCTGGTGCTGGATCAGGATGGGGACTGGAACCAAGAAAAGTCTTTTTGTATTCTGTTGTTAAATTGCTAGTTGACCTAGTGAAGCGATGATTTTTTTAAACTGCCTTCGTATCAGCTGGACTGTTATGGAAAAGGTTGCATCGATTCATACCTTAAGACGATACTTGTCATGATTTGGCGCTATATAAATAAGGCTAAGTTGTTGAAAAGGAAATGTAGAGCTACTTATGAGTGGGTCATGTGGTTAGAGTCAGAAAACTTGTTATGCATTTAAAGCTTTTATTGGGGATACATATACCCACATGGCTTTTGAAAGCTTGATTATAAGAAATGATGGTCAACCATCTACTGAGCTCCTATCATGCTGGCATGCACAATGCCTGGACAGATGTTACATAATCATCTGGTTACATTTGACCACATTTACAAGCAGAGTTTACTTTATTGCAAATTGTTCTTTGTTTATGTACTTACTTATGTGTAGTCTTCTACTACTACTGTTATTCATCTATTAAGTGCAGCTTATCTAGATTTGGGTTGATGAGCCTTTCGCCATTGTGTCCTGGGTCTACCCCAACGCCTCCTCCCAATCGGACATGCCAAAAACAGTTCCTGCAGGAGCAGGGACTCGACTCCTAATCCCTCCTGGATGACTGAACGTCTCCTCATATCTCTAAGGAAGAATCCTTTTTGGCCCCTGTTCTATTTGCCTTATACATGCTGCCATTATGGTCAGTTATTTAACATTATAATGTCTTCTATTATCTGTATACAGATGATGTACACATCTACCTGCCCATTATGCCCAACTTGAAAATGTATTCATATACATCCAGTTATTTGGATGACATCAAAGTCCAGCAGTCACAAAACGTTTTCTGTTTCAACGAGCAAAGCGAGCGTGTACTGCCTACCTCTTCCAAGCAGCCCTGCAGTACTGTATCTACTGTGCCTCCAGCTCTTGATGCTCTAGTCTCTCACCTTAAAAACATGCTCAGATATCTGGGTGTGACCTTCCACAGCAGCTTAAAATGTGTTAAGCAGATTGACTCTGTAATCAAGGCATTTTTTTTTCCTTTCAACTCCAACTTAATTCCTGCAACTCATGATCTTTAGAAAGACAACCAGACATTTATCAGTACAAACCACAACCGTTCAATTCAATTCAATTCAGTTTATTTATACAACGTCTGTTACAACACCAGTCGTCTCCAGGATCTTTCCAGAGACCAGAACATGACCCCGATCAGTTATTACATAAACAGCGGGTAAAATCTTCCCTTTAAGAGGGAAGAAACCTGGATCAGGACCTGGATCATAAGGGGGGAAGAAACCTGGACCAGGACCTGGATCATAAGGGGGAAGAAACCTGGACCAGGACCTGGATCAGAAGGGGGAAGAAACCTGGATCAGGACCTGGACCATAAGGGGGAAGAAACCTGGACCAGGACCTGGATCATAAGGGGGAAGAAACCTGGACCAGGACCTGGATCAGAAGGGGGAAGAAACCTGGATCAGGACCTGGATCATAAGGGGGAAGAAACCTGGACCAGGACCTGGATCATAAGGGGGAAGAAACCTGGACCAGGACCTGGATCAGAAGGGGGAAGAAACCTGGATCAGGACCTGGACCATAAGGGGGAAGAAACCTGGACCAGGACCTGGATCATAAGGGGGAAGAAACCTGGACCAGGACCTGGATCAGAAGGGGGAAGAAACCTGGATCAGGACCTGGACCATAAGGGGGAAGAAACCTGGACCAGGACCTGGATCATAAGGGGGGACCCTCCTGCTGAAGACCAGCTGGTAGAACAGGAAGTAGAGAGAAGAGACACAGACACACCGTCAAAGGTACCAAAGACCAGATCCATCAGTATAATTATCTGTTAACTGGAGAACTGAGAGTTTTCTGTCCACCAGACTGGTACCTGGTTAGTTGGTGGACTACAGAGACCACTATCTAAACAGGTGTAGACAGCAGACACTGAGGTGGTCAGAGGGTGGGACTGCAGGTCAGTGGATCATGTTGGTGTCCCCCTGCAGCAGGTCTACAGCAGCAGATCCAGATGAAGCTGTGTTGAAGACCAGCTGCTCCAGTCTGGTCCTGCAGCTGCAGCTGTGACTACTGGTCCTGACACACTAAAGTTTACACCAACTAGATGTTTTACTGAACACAAACGTTTGAAGTTTGGTTTTAAAGGTGGAGGTGGTGTCAGCCTCCTTCACCCAAACTGGAAGTTGGTTCCATAGTGATGGTTCCTGATAACAGAAGACCCGTCCTCCAGATCTACATCTGGATCTTCTAGGAACTACGAGTAAACCTGCACCCTGAGAACGGAGAACTCTGTTAGGAACATGAGGAACCGTCACTGACCATCGCTGACAACCACGACTGACCTGCCTCTGCTGCAGACCAAACTGAACGTATTTATTCAGATTGGCTTTTGGCACATGACAACACTATGTCACTGTTATGCATTGATAGTTTTTAATTGTTACTTACTTTATTTTTAAGTTTTTTATTGTCATGTTTTATATATTGGTCTTTTATTTGTTTTTAATGCTGTGTAGCACTATAAAAATGTTGTTTTGATTTGATCATCATCATCACCGTTATGATTTATTATATTATATCATTACATCTTCGTCACTGTCATCATCCCCATGAATATTATCATATCTTCATCGCCTTCATCCTCATTATCATTTAAACGTTTCTGTCGATAGATTATTTTCTCTGTGCCTTTAATTCTCCTGCAGCTGCCCCCCCCCCCCCACACACACACACACACACGAACATGCACATACAGCCTCTGATCTTTTTTTTCCAGTTTAATCCCCAGTTGAAGGAGAGAGGGAGATAGAGGACAGAGAGTCAGATTAGTGGAGTGGAATTCTGTTGGAGCTCTGGATTTTTCCTCTTTTTCTTCACTTTTCCTCATATGATAGAAACTGATCAACCAAGTGATTGATAGAGCTTTCGCTTGGGTGGTGGATGTGGATCACTTGATGGAGTGGTGGAGTTAGAGGAGCTGATGAGGATCATAGCTGCTGGACTTTGAAGATGAAGATGGTCATCTGTGTTTGGAGCTGAAAGCAGGGGAGATGTACGAGGAGAGCCGTACAAGTAAGAGCAGAGTTTCCCTCGAAAACGTACAGCTTCTGTCTGAGTCCACCCTCCGCCGCTGTAATCACTACCCTAGTCAGTAAAAGTCTGAATCTTTCACAAATCAGGAGCTAAGTGAGCTGAATGGACGTCCTACATTTATGGAAGAGTCTGTGTGCTGTTTTTTCGTATGTCCACTGTGATGTGAAAGTTCAAAGACTCAAGATGATCACGTGATTCATCTGAAATGCTGATAAATTTGTAAATCTGAAGTTCAAATGTGAGTTGAGCTGCTAAACGCTGCCGGAGCTGCCGGAGCTGCCGGAGCTGCCGGAGCTGCCGGAGCTGCCGGAGCTGCCGGAGCTGCCGGAGCTCCCGGGGCTGCCGGAGCTGGCACGCCACACGCAGGGCCAACTCAAGTAAAAAGGAAAAACCAGATGATGAGCGGGGTTCTGTGAAAGGAACTTTCAGACTTCAGAAATGTGCTGGGCTGCAGATGCTGGCCTGTGCAGGTGGACGCCGGCCTGGGATCCGCTCCAGCGGACTGCAGTGACCCTGCTGTGGATCAAGCAGCCAGAGATCACGAGCGCTTACGGAGGCTGGCGTGCATCTGTGCAGTCCCATGATGAAGCGTCTGCGGCTGACGGATGTGGTGTGTACGTTGACCTGGCTGCCCCCTCAGCGGGGGTTTTCCTGGTTTAGGTTTCAGACTCAGTGATGGGTGGAGTGCTTTTGCAGTGCAAGACAAAGATGTTTGGAGGATGCATAAACATGCATCCATGTTACTTCTAATGTTCTGATTTTACCTGCTGCTGCAAACTAAAAACCAGCTCCTCCTTCATTAGAGTCTCTGAAGGTTCTCAAGGGTTCAAGTCCTTTACTGATTATACCTAGCATCAGCTGCTAAACAAATCCACCTGTGCCTTTATAGTTACACAGTAGTTGTGGTGGACTGCTTCAAAACAGCAGGGGGCGCCCTCGAGTTAAAAGGTCCTCAAAGAAACTGTAAAGCTGAAAGACGTTTGAAGACCACCGTTCCTGTCCTGAACCACTGAGACACCTGAGCTCCACGAGTCTCTGAGCATGTATGTGTGTGAGTTTGTGAGAGAGCTCACAATCTGGATGTACAAATACACTCAGAGTTTAGTGGGGCTGCCGCCAGAGGATTACACTGAGAAGCAGCTGCATGTTTCACAGAAACATGACATCACGGGAGCATCCATCTCATCAGACGTGGAGCTCTGAACTGAACAATCCCTGTGTCGCCAGGTTCAGGCAGGATTTACTGGCTAAAAGGTTCTGTGTGGTCCTGCTGGGTTCACCAGTAGTAAACATTTGGTCATGTGACCGCTGGTTTCTGAAGACCATTGTTCTTCATACAGAGCTCAGCCATGTTGATGTGCATGCTCACCCACCACATGTCAATCAAATTTAGCTTTGTTCCCCTTCACCTAAATCCCACCGAAATGTCAGCAGAGCTGCCGTCAGACGTTTCCAGCGGGATAAACCGTTTAACCTGTCGACTGTAGAATCGAAAAGTTCACGTTTACCCAACAATGGGTAACACATGATTATATACAGATGAGGAAGTGATAACGGCCACCCATTGGCTGAGCCAACTGTCAATCAGTCATATAGGAAATAAATGTACTGCTTTCTATAAACTCACCTGGCGTCGTCCAAAAACATTCACCCCTCAGAGTCATTGTGGATGTGAAACGATGGAAACGACTGAGATTAAAACATTTTTTGAATCAGAATGAAAAATGTTTATCTGCTTTAAAGTTGCAAATTGTAACCAGTGGAGGTCAGTGATGGACTCGCTATTGCAGCCTCTAGTGACCAGTCGAGGAACTGCCACCAACCTTAGTTCTTCACGAGACCCGATGCAAGTTGGTTGGTGGTTGGTCATAAACCTGCAGTTCCTGCAGTTCCTCTACTGACCTCAAGAGTCAAATTCCTTGACTGACAACTAGGGCCTGGGTCCAGACCTGCGGTTCCTTTACTGACCACTAGGGCCTGGGTCCAGACCTGCGATTCCTTTACTGACCATTAGGGTCTGGATCCAGACCTGCGGTTTCTCGACTGACCACTAGGGTCTGGATCTAGACCTGTGGTTTCTCAACTGACCACTAGGGTCTGGATCCAGACCTGCAGTTCCTCTATGACCACTAGGGTCTGGAGCCAAATGAGAGCTGATCTCCACTGACCTCAACATTGGAGCTGTAATATAGACCTGCATACATAAAGCACTACCTCCTACCCGGGATGCACTGCCCCCGTGTAGGGATCTGGACCCTGGTGGTCGGCATAGGAACCACGTGTTGGGATCTGGACTTTGGTGGTCGGTAGACGAACCACGGGTCCGGATCTGGACCCTAGTGGTTGGTAGAAGAACCCTTGTGGTCGGTAGAGGAACCACGTGTCCAGATCTGGACCCTAGTGATTGGTAGAAGAACACCGGTGGACGGCAGAGGAACCACGTGTTGGGATCTGGACTTTGGTGGTCGGTAGACGAACCACGGGTCCGGATCTGGACCCTAGTGATTGGTAGAAGAACACTGGTGGTCGGTAGAGGAACCACGTGTCTGGATCTGGACCCTGGTGGTCGGTAAGGGAACCACGTGTCTGGATCTGGACCCTAGTGATTGGTAGAAGAACACCGGTGGTCGGTAGAGGAACCACGTGTGGGGATCCGGACCTTGGTGGTTGGTAGAGGAACCACCATCATTTGGTCCAAAGTCCACACATTTCACCACATTTTTTTCCACCACATTTTATCACTGCTGGGGACTCAAATGGCAAGCAAGGTCTGACACATCCAGAAACACCAACTTGAAGTTTGCCTACTGGACTGCAGCATCATCGATGCAATGCTGCAGCTCAGTGAGTTCCAGGTGTGAGTACAGGTGGGGGTGGGGCTTAATCCAGCTCATCCTGCTCTCTGCTGACTGAGTGAAGATCTGCTGCATCTGATAAGTAGTCATGGAAATGAGCATTAAAGAGGTGACATCAGCTGTTGCCATGGCAGCAGACTTAATCTTTCCTCTGTTTAATCATCTAACCAAGCTTCTCCATCCTGATGCATCTGAATCAACATGCCCTCATCTGCGTGCTGATTTCTGTCTCTCACCTGCTGTTTTCTTCATGGTTCTGTCACTTCAGTAAACCAGCTTTACTTCTAGAGCATGTTTGAAACTCAGAGACAAACTGAAACGTACATCAGCGAAAGAATGCAGCATACCATTGGATCCATCCTCCCGTCCGTCCGTCCGCCCGTCCATCCATTCATCCATCTCTTCAGTTCTGCTGGTCCTGGTTTCATCTCTAGCTTCTCTTGCTTTAGATGTTATTTCAGAAGTGACGTCTGAGGTTGATGTTTGGACAGATTTTAAAGAATGAATGTAAGGAAACATTAGTTTAGAACGAGCTCAGCCAGCCAAGCTAAAATAGCTACTTTAAGGTAAGTGGATCCAGACCCTGGTGGTCAGAGGAACTGCAGGTTTTGGTTTTTCTGTGTCGTGCTGGCTAAAACGAGCCATCTCCGTTTATTTAACAGATAAAATGAAGCGTACACCTCTCGCGGTGACACGTCAGAAGTGAAGCTTCTCTGCAGCAGAGGCGTTTCTGAGTTGACGCTCTCACGGTTGGTTTGATGAACTCTTGGTCTGTACGAAACATCTGTCTTACAAACCTGCTCAGCTAAAGAGAAATATGAAGATTTCTGAGACAATAATCTGTCAATGTTCACAAACTTTACCATTTATTTGAGCTGTTTTAAAAAACCTCTGATTTTAGCAGAAAGAATGAATCTGGAGGACATTGTGGGTTAGGACTGTGACTATTAGTTTAATTCCACGTCTAGAAGATGCAAAAGTATTTATAAAGGTGGAACTTTAATCTCATAATTTCCTGCGTACACTGGTTTACTGACAAGAAGAAACAGAACTGAAACGTCGGTAGTGCTTCATTATCAGCGATTGTGACCTGAGGGCAGTTTCTGTAATAAGGTCAGTTCCTCTGTGAGCACTTCTTTGTGACAGTTGGAGACCTGGAGGCTGGTTACAACCTGGATTCATCTTCACACTGCATTTCCAGCCTTTTGGAAACCAAATCACCATTAAAGAAGATAAGAATAATTCATGTGGCTTAACCCCTCCCGACTGAAGCGTGTTTATTCCTGCTGTAATTTTACAAGTAGAATCTAAAACTGGAAAAACTGAGGAACTACCAGGTTTATGTGAATAAGTCTGGTATCAAAATAAATGTAACACGCGTGTGTAAACGGAGGCTGCAGTTGTTAAAAAAACCAACAGATTTATTAGAACAAAAAGCACTGCAAAGCAGGAAGCAAAACAAGAAGCAAAACGAAAGCCCAAACTTAACAAAAGTAGAACCAACTATGAAATGAAATGTGACATGAAAACAGGCAGGAGAAAACCAGTCAGGGTGAGCGAGTACAGACCAGCAGGGAGCAAAGACCAGACAAGACCAGACAGATACAGGACTTGGCGAGACACAGGTGGAAGCAATCAGGGCAGCGGGGGACAAGGGAAGTCACGACAGAACTAAAACACAAGGACACCCGCTTTCAAAATGATACATTAACATAAACCCAAAAACCGTGACAACAGCACAAATCATTTTAATTGATTTCCCTGCAATAAATGAAGTATTTTAAAAATTGAATTGAATATGCCAACATCTTGCACTTGTAGAGCTCATACCTGTTTAGATTAATGTCATGGAAACCCAAAGACAGACTTCCTGCTCCTCCACCGCCGGGAAGGAGGTCTCTGCTTAGACTGCTGCCCTTCAGGATGTTCTTTGTCTTCAGGATGAACGGCTCCATGTGGAGCAGCTGCTGAGCTGTAGGTGAGGTAGCTTAGGAAATGTGTCATGTATCGTGCTGCCAGAAGTGTGTCTGCTGCCGAGCAGCAAAGAAGAAGAGAAATGAGCTGATGACCATCTAGCTGGACCGGCCTAGAGAGCAGCGTGCACACACGTGCACACACGTGCACACACATGCACACACAATTCATTACCAGGACAGTAATTTTGACTTCCTCCATGTTCTTAGAAAACACCCCCCATCAGAGTTTATTAACACAAACAAAACCCAAACACAACAAAATCATTAAACTCCCTCGCGCTCTTGGTGAGGAACGGGGCTCTTCTTCCTCTGGTTGCTCTGAGTCCGTCCAGGTTCCTGGAGATTATACAGGTGCCTCCTTTCTGCACAGCCTGGTCACCAGAAAGTCTGCAGGTCAATCCTTCATGCAACATTATCTCAGCTGTGGAGATGTGGTTGCTGTTTTGGATGAGATACTGCATTGAGAGGGGAGTAGCGTCTTGCACCAGGGTCTCCACTGCCATGTCCTTCGCTCAGAGTGCTGTCACTCCGTCCCTCACAGCATCGTAGAGAAGTGTTTACAGGCATTCCACATGCTGGACTGCACAGTGGAAGAAATGTGGTATTTGTTACCTGTCCTGAAGGTCTGGGAGTGTGGTGGAAATTTACTGGAATCCAATGAGAGAGCAAACAGTTTCAAGTTTAATACAAAAGTTATTTACAAGATACACGTTGATCAGACGTGCAGAGAAGTCTCAGTTGAGAGTTCTGCCGTAGAGAAGAAGAGACCAGTTTTTATAAGATCTGAACCAGGAGACGTCACATGACTTACAGCTGTTTAGCTCCCTACATGGCAGAGCAGATAGTCCCACAGGAGATTCTTCTGCAAGACCCCCCACTGCTTATCAGACTAAAGGAGGAGGAGGATGGACATCTTGTCCAGGTGTACATTTTAAGAGTGTGAAAACAGAAAGTCTGGTATCCTTGACATAAATCTAACACAGGCGACACAGTCAGAATACAAAGAACAGGCTTGTACTTAAAGAATACTCACTTAGGGTCGGATTAAGTTCAGACAACTGCTCAGTAGAATAAGTGATTCAAACTAGTACTATGTGAATATAATATTTCTCTTACAGGAGTCACCAGAGACCTCTGCTGACGTTTGGGCCTCAGGACCTAAATTCACTCAGGTGTGAATATATAATGTCTTGTGGGGCTTTGAGTCCCTGGTTGGTTCCATCATCTTGAACCATGTGCTGAAGCTTTTAACTGTCCATCCAAGCCTCTTGTTGGAGTTATACACCTGGCAACACCTGAACTGATGATGTCACATGAGGCATCAGCAGGTAACACAGGTGAGCCGTCAGTGGACAACAAGGACAGAAGCTCAGACCAACAGCTGATCATCTGAGCTGCAAAGACGTTCCTTTACTAACCTTGTCCTCGCCGTTCTGTCTACATACCAACTTTTCTTTTATGCAGGATTTCTAGAGTGTCTATGTAAATGCAAGTCTCAGCAAAGACTACATTTCCGGCATTTTCTTTTCACCATAAGACAAAAAGGGCTAAGAAAGGCAAAGCAAGGCAAGTTTATTGGAACAGCACAAGAAGACAATTCAAGGTGCTTTACATAAGGACAAGATAAAACATAAAGAGAAGAGACAGAAAAAATGTGTTACAGTGCAGTGGCAGAATAAAGAAAAGTTACATTTCAGCTAGAGTTACGTTTCAGTACTGAAATGAGCATAGTTTAAATTTAAATCCAGATAGTTAAAGTAGCTGTAAACAAAGGAGTTTTGAACCTCGATTTAAAGGAACTGAGGGTCTCAACATTCCTGCAGTTTTCTGCAAGCATAAACGCTGAATGCTGCTTCTCCATGTTTGGTTCTGGTTCTGGGGACACAGACCAGACCTGAACCAGAAGACCTGAACCAGAAGACCTGAACCAGAAGACCTGAACCAGAAGACCTGAACCAGAAGAGCTGAGAGGTGTGGATAGTTGACATGGCAACAACAAGTCTCTGATGTACTTTGGTCCAGAAACATTCACTGACTTATAAACTAACAGAAGTATTTTAAAGTCTGTTGTCTGGGGTACAGGAGTCAGTGTCAGGACATCAGAACTGGACTGATGTGGTCCACGTTCTTAGTTCTAGTGAGAACTCGGACAGCAGTGTTCTGGATCAGCTGCAGCTTTTTCAGCGTTTCAGGCCGACCTAGAAGCCCGACTTTGTCATTGTTGTAATGTGTCTCTGAAGGTTCAGGTCTGAGTCCACGACTGCACCCAGGTTTCAGGCCTCATCACTGGTTTGTAGCTGTAATGTGTGCTGACTCTTAAACGCTCTTTATTTGTTCCAAATAAAACTATTTGTTGTTTTTGTTACACTAAAGAACATTCTGGCACATCCACTCACTGATTTGTTTTATGCATCTACTCAACGCTTGTATGGGCTCATCGTCACCTGGTGACATTGTCATGTGAGGTTGTGTGTCATCTGCGTAGTTATGGTAACGTATCTTGTTGTTTATTAGTATCTGAGCTAGTGGAAGCATGTAGATGTTAAATAGGAGGGGTCCTAGGATGGAACCTTGGGGAATGCCAAAATGTCATTTTTCTTGATTCCAATGTAAAGTTACCTATTGACACAAAGTAGTACTCAAGAATCAGTCAAGTACTGTGCCAGAAAGTTCAACCCAGTTCTCCAGTTGCTCTAGTAATATACCACGGTCAGTGGTGCGATACACTGCACTGAGGTCTAATAACACCAGCAGAAGTGAGATGGCTGGTGCTTTGGTAGAAGAGGCTTCATAATCTAACCCTCTTCAGAAAGCTGTCGATGACATCGCAGGAGGTGTGTCCAGTTCTTCTGTTGTCAGTGGTTTGTGTAGCAGCAGTAATCGTGGCAGTTCTGGATCAGTTGGCAAAGCAGAGCCGAGCACTCTTGAGCTTTAAGTAGAACAATAAGGTTTGAGGATGTAAATGGGATGCATCCTGTGGAGGAGTGTATCTGAGCTTCAACCGAGGCCTGAGGTGTCTGCAGGACTTGCTTGCAGGTGTCAGTTAAACAAATGAACAGTTTTGTTGAAAGGACATCTGCATTTTGAGCGTCAGCCGGCCGTCCCTGCAGCACAGCGCAGATCATATCACCCAAAAGAGAAATGCACCAATTTGTTAAAAAATCACATGCGTAAAAAACAAGAAACAGGTCTTTTAAGTAATTTTGGGGATTCCGGTTGGGCTCAAGGTTTAGTCACATTAGGTGCTAAAAATGTGGTGACAACTTGCAAACACCAGGAGATAAAACATCCTAAATTAAGAAAAGACTTTAAATGGAAACACATCAGTTTCACAAGTACGAAGTACTCCATATCCTCCACTGGCGGTGTAAAGAGAACCGCACAAGTCCTTGGAGACACCATCCCACAGCTTCTTGAAGGTCCGGTTTGACTTTTGCAGCAGCGTTCTGGAAATCCGACTTCCTTCATCAACTTCTGTTCCGAAAAAAACAAATGTATGAAACGACTGCGGCCTCGCCTCCATGCAGCTGCCGTAGCGGGACCCCAGCAGCACTGTGCAGCAGACGGATTTGATCAGGATGGATGTACGGTAGCTCCCCTCACATAACAAACCTGAGGCGGGTTCCTGCCAGAGGATGTCCAGTCCTTTTTAGACCAGTGTCGCAGTCCGAGTCCAGTCTTGAGTCCTCAGTGTTCAAGTCCAGTCCAAAGGACCCAGCTGTTAGCGTTTTAAACACATGCTCACTCTTTAAAATATATTTGAAGTAGCGATGTTGTTGTTGCACTAAATATCATTGTTTTACAGAGAAGTTGTTTCCAACTGAACAGTGAAATTGCACTTTCACATCCGTGCTCTGCATACGAGCAGCTGCTTGGTTCATCAGTCAGAAGCCTCAGCTCAGCGTGAACAAGCCCAGTCACCGTGGAGGTTCCTGCCTGGAACATGAACACACACCACCGCGAGGTCATGGCAGCAAGGCCATCTGGGAAACCGAGGAAATTTAGAACAAGTCGAGAGGCGGAGAAAAACAGCGTAATCTCACTCTGCTGGCTTTATCTGTGTGTGTGTGTGTGTGTGTGTGTGTGTGTGTGTGTGTGTGTGTGTGTGTGTGTGTGTGTGAGGATCAGTGGGGGTTTGAGGGTCAGAACAGCAGCGCTTTAACTGTGGTTGTTAGAAGTTCGTGACGTTGGTCCTCACAAGATGAGAAAGACCAAGAGTGCAGGTGTGTGTCGAGTCCTCACGTTTTAACACATAAATCACAGCCTAGACCCCCCCCCCCCCCCCCCCCACACACACACACACACACACACAGATCTGGGTCACAGCTGTTCATTACAACACTGATGCTGTCGCTTTATCTGCTGTCTCTCAGTTCGTTTCACCTCCTCTGTTCTCCCAACATCCTCCTCTGTGACCTTACGGGAACACAATAAAAAGCTCTAGTACTAACACTAGTACTAGTTCTAAAATACTACAAACTAGTACTAGTTCTAAAATACTACAAACTAGTACTAGTTACATGTAACACTAGTACCAGTACTAAAACTAAAGAACTAGTACTAGTATTAGTACTAGTACTAGTTCAAGTACTTGTGCTTTAGTTTTAGTAGTTCTAGTTCTAGTACTTACTAGAATTAGTATTAGTACTAGAACTACTAAAACTAAAGTACTAGTACTAGAACTACTACTAGTACTACTAGTAGAAATACTAGTAGTACTAGTACTACTACTAGAACTAGAACTAGTACTACTAGACCAAGTACTAATATTAGTACTATTACTAGTTCTAGAATTACTAGTACTAGTTCTAATACTAGTACTAGTACTTTAGTTTTAGAAGTTTTAGTACTAATTCTAGTACTAGTATGTTAGTTTTAGTAGTACTAGTTCTAGTAGTATTAGTACTAGTATTAGTACTAGTACTAGTTCAAGTACTACTAGAACTAGTAATAGTACTAGTACTTTAGTTTTAGTAGTTCTAGATGGACCACAGACGTCAATAGGACCACAGCTGGACGAAAGATGTTTACCAGAACCGGAAAGCTGGACCGGGGACTGGCAACTGGACCGAGGAAGGTTTATGGACCGCAGCTGGACAACTGGACCGAGGAAGGTTTATGAACCGCAGCTGGACAACTGGACCGAGGAAGGTGATGGACCGCAGCTGGACAACTGGACCGAGGAAGGCGATGGACCGCAGCTGGGCAACTGGACCGAGGAAGGTTTATGGACCGCAGCTGGGCAACTGGACCGAGGAAGGTGATGGACCGCAGCTGGACAACTGGACAGAGGAAGGCGATGGACCGCAGCTGGGCAACTGGACCGAGGAAGGTTTATGGACCGCAGCTGGACAACTGGACCGAAGAAGGTTTATGGACCGCAGCTGGGCAACTGGACCGAGGAAGGCGATGGACCGCAGCTGGGCAACTGGACCGAGGAAGGCGATGGACCGCAGCTGGACAACTGGACCGAGGAAGGTTTATGGACCGCAGCTGGACAACTGGACCGAGGAAGGTGATGGACCGCAGCTGGACAACTGGACCGAGGAAGGCGATGGACCGCAGCTGGACAACTGGACCGAGGAAGGCGATGGACCGCAGCTGGGCAACTGGACCGAGGAAGGTTTATGGACCGCAGCTGGGCAACTGGACCGAGGAAAGTGATGGACCGCAGCTGGACAACTGGACCGAGGAAGGCGATGGACTGCAGCTGGACAACTGGACCGAGGAAGGCGATGGACCGCAGCTGGACAACTGGACCGAGGAAGGTTTATGGACCGCAGCTGGGCAACTGGACCGAGGAAGGCGATGGACCGCAGCTGGGCAACTGGACCGAGGAAGGTTTATGGACCGCAGCTGGACAACTGGACCGAGGAAGGTTTATGGACCGCAGCTGGACAACTGGACCGAGGAAGGCGATGGACCGCAGCTGGGCAACTGGACCGAGGAAGGTGATGGACCGCAGCTGGACAACTGGACCGAGGAAGGTTTATGGACCGCAGCTGGGCAACTGGACCGAGGAAGGTTTATGGACCGCAGCTGGACAACTGGACCGAGGAAGGTGATGGACTGCAGCTGGACAACTGGACCGAGGAAGGCGATGGACCGCAGCTGGGCAACTGGACCGAGGAAGGTGATGTACCGCAGCTGGACAACTGGACCGAGGAAGGTTTATGGACCGCAGCTGGGCAACTGGACCGAGGAAGGTTTATGGACCGCAGCTGGACAACTGGACCGAGGAAGGTGATGTACCGCAGCTGGACAACTGGACCGAGGAAGGTGATGTACCGCAGCTGGACAACTGGACCGAGGAAGGTGATGTACCGCAGCTGGACAACTGGACCGAGGAAGGCGATGGACCGCAGCTGGACAACTGGACCGAGGAAGGCGATGTACCGCAGCTGGACAACTGGACCGAGGACGGCGATGGACCGCAGCTGGCAGGAAGGCGGGACTGAGGATGGTGACGGGACCTCTTAGGTCCTGAAATATGCAGAATTAATTGGATTATACCTTATCTACAGTAAATTAGGCTGAATTGGATTTTATTTAGTGAAATAAACTTTAGAAACTGTCTCGACAGGACCTGGTTGTGAGATAACAGTGAAAACAGAAGATTTTGCTTATAGTAATGTTGGTAACATGTAATACGTGGTAATACCAAAACATCTATTCACCCTTTTTTGTTTTTGTAGCCTCTGGTCACTTTTAAAGTTATCCATCATAACAAGTGTACAGATAAATTAAAAAAAACAGGAAACCAGAATATGGTTTAAGGACTTTCTTTGTGCTCTAAATAGCAGCTGGACGCTGTCTTGTGGTTCTGTCAGTGATCCTATAAAGGAATCCTGAAATTCCCTGAAGTTCCCTGACCAGAGTCAGACAGTCCATCACAGTCCATCTGTGTCGGAGACAGATGGACATGCACATACCGGACCAAAGAAGATGTGAAGGGTTCATAAATGCTGCTTTTCTGTGTGATGTGGACTTCAGCCTCCCAGCAGAGCTTCTAACTGAGTGGACGACAAAACCAACCAACGAGAAACTGGACAAGCCTGTTGACAGAATCTGTGACGCCACCCCGTGAGCCACGGATCATCGGGGATCCATTTAAGAATAAAGGAAAGTATTCTGTTTCTCTAATCTGGTACCTAAGTTCTGAGGGTAACATTTTAAAAGAGTGACTTTAAAGCCAGATAACGTAGACCAGCGAGTCTAGACCAAGGGAGTCCAGCTCCAGTCCTTGAGGACGCTGTCCTGCATGTTTTAGATGTTTGCTGCTTCAACACACCCTGATACAAAAGACTGTGTCATTTACAGACTTGTGCAGACCTGGATGACGCGCTGATGGTGATCCATAGATGTGAACCAGCCAGGTGCAGGGAGACGTCTTCAACATGCAGGACCCTGGCCCTCAAGGACCAGGCTTCACAAACAGTGACATAGACGGTTGTAAATTTGTCTTCTTTTATTTTTTGTAGTAGTGTGTGCTGCTCACAGACCGGCAGCCAAAACTGCATCTTTGACACGTTTGAAACGTTCCATTAAAATGACGAAACATCATCTGAAGTTTTCAGGCTGTTAGTGGAACCGCAGCTTTCTTCACTTCCTGGACTGGGTCAGAACCAGATGCAGCACCTGTGTAAAATTATCCAACTTTACAGCAGAAATGAATGTGCTGACAGCTTTTCTTTTTACAGCCTTTGTGATAACTTTAGCTTTAAACACTTTTGGTGAGCTCCACTTCTGATTTGTGAAAGAAAACCTAACAGAGAATAATCATACTTATCTTAAGAACATATTGTTTTTAGCTCAGATGTGTGAAAGAGGATGGATGGATGGATTTGGTCAGTACAGTCAGCTGGGTCAACTAGGTGTTGTGGTAACTGAGGTTCGGAGGCCTCCAGCTGGACAACAGGCTTGGTTTTCCCAGTTTTGAATCAACTGGGGGGTTTGGAGGACTCAACAACTGGACTACTAAACAATCAGAAACCTGTACGTGACATCACAGCAGAGTTGTGGTTTGGACAAGATCCTAATTAAACTCATGTTCACTCTGGAGTTTCAGCTTCCAAATACCAAACCTCCTGCCAAACTAAACTCCATTTATGGCATAACAAAAGTGCATTTGGAAGAAATTAAACATAATCACACATTTTCTTCCAGTTCATTTTCATTCAATCATATGTTTATCCCGATGGTGCTAATCATAAATATGTCCGTTGGAATGATCCAAAGTCGGGGGCGGGCTGACTGCAGATGTTCCGTGTTCTGTGTGTCCAGGTAATGGTCGTAACAGCTACGCCAAAGCGGTGGATGGGGAAAGCGGTGGGGGGGAGGCTGAGGAAGAGGAGGAGGAGGAGGAGGAGGAGGAGGGAGGAGAGGGGGATGGAGGAGAAGAAGACATGGGAGGTGAGGAGAGGGATGTGGAGTGGGATGAAGAGCTGGACGGAGGGAATGAGGGAGGCATGAGGATGACCAGGACTGACACGCTTCACTCGACCACAAGTTCGACCGCAACACAGAGAAGAAGAGGGCAACACGCCAAGAAACAGGTGAGACAAAACGTCGAAATACAGGTGAGATACTGAAACCCGAAAAATCAGGTGAGACAACATCCTAAAACCATGTAAGAGAACCTGGTAAGATCAAGCATCACAACTGCTCGGACCCATCCAGCGGCGTGCCAGCCACAATAATGTTTGGTCACTTGAGTGAATAAGTTTCCACCAGATGACCACAACGCGGTTTTGAAGCTTCACACAAGCCAGTGTCTGCTCTGCTGAAGATGCATGTCAGGTTCACTGTTGTGCTCTGCAACTTCTTCAACCCCACAGTGATAATGGTGGTCACACTGAGGAGAGAAAAACCAGAGTGGAGCCGCCTGCTGGGAACCAGAGTATATGGATATAAGCCTATATTCACATCCCAAAAGGTTTTTGTTTCTAGCAAGAACTTTGAACAAAAAAAACTTATTTTCAATACTTCAGTATATTTGGCAATAATAGGAAATTTGGCTGTAAGGCAGCCACGGAAAGGCACTACAGCTGGGGGCAAAAGGTGGCTAAAAAACTGCTATGGCAAACCAGGTACACACATAGGCTGAAGGCCAGTCAGGCAAAATGCCAAAAACCAGGAAATGGTGTACGCGAAAACCGGAGACAGAGAACGGTACAACCACGGATGGCAAACGCTAAAATCAGGAGATACAGAACAATAAAACTGGGCAACCTTGAACACTAAAACCAATAGACAGTGAACGTTAAAACCAGGAGACACGTGAAGGAGGTGGTGTCAGCTTCCTTCACCCAAACTGGAAGTTGGTTCCATAGTGATGGTTCCTGATAGCAGAAGACCCGTCCTCCAGATCTACATCTGGATCTTCTAGGAACTACGAGTAAACCTGCACTCTGAGAACAGAGAACTCTGCTAGGAACATGAGGAACCATCAGCTCTTGGAGAAAACCAGGAGTTTGGATGTTTAGGACTTTATACACAAGTAATAAAATGTTGAATTGGATTCTGAGTTTTCCGGGGAGCCAATGGAGGGAAGGGAACACTGGAGAGACGTGGTCTCTCTTGTTGGTTCCTGTCAGCATTCCCGCTGCTGCATTTTGGATCATCTGGAGGATCTTCAGAGAATTACTTGGACATCCGGCCAACAACACATTACAGTAATCTAGTCTAGAAGATACAAACGTGTGAATTAGTTTTCCAGCATCACTCTGGGAGAGGATGCTCCTGATCTTTGTGATATTATGGAGGTGGAAAAACGCGGTTTTACAAACCTGATTAATGTTGTTTAAATGACAAATCCTGATCGAATATAACACCAAGGTTTCTCACAGTTTTACTGGAGGCCATCGCAAGACCATCTAATTCCTTCCTAAGATGTTTGGACCACAAACATCCGCTGTTTTATCAGAGTTTAGTAGCAAAACATTAGTGGACATCCAGTCCTTGATGTCCTTAAGACACATCTGAAGTTTGTCTGATGGTTCTGTTTCATCTTCATAGACAGATACAGCTGCGTATCATCAGCATAACAATGAACATTAATGCCGTGGTTCGGGATAAAACTTCCTAAGGACTGCATGTATAAACTGAACACGATTGGCCCTAGAACTGAACCCTGTGGGACACCATAGCAGACCCTCGTCTGTACTGAAGAAACCTCATGAACATGAACAAACTGGAATCTATCAGACAGTTATGATTTAAACCAATCTAGAGCTGTCCCCTTAATCTCAACGACATACTTTAGCCTCTGCAGTAAAATGCTGTGATCTATAGTATCAAAAGCAGCGCTGAGGTCCAGCAGGACCAGTACAGACACTAATCCATTATCTGAGGTCCAGCAGAACCAGTATGGACACTACTCCATCATCTGAGGTCCAGCAGAACCAGTATGGACACTTATTCATCATCTGAGGTCCATCAGAACCAGTATGGAGACTTATCCATCATCTGAGGTTCAGCAGAACCAGTATGGAAACTAATCCATCATTTGAGGTCCAAAAAAACCAGTATGGACACTTATCCATCATCTGAGGTCCATCAGAACCAGTATGGACACTAACCCATCATCTGAGGTCCAGCAGAACCAGTATGGACACTAATCAATTATCCAAGGTCCTGCAGAACCAGTATGGACACTAACCCATCATCTGAGGTCCAGCAGAACCAGTACGGAAACTAATCCATCATCTGAGGTCCAAAAAAAACAGTATGGACACTTATCCATCATCTGAGGTCCATCAGAACCAGTATGGACACTAACCCATCATCTGAGGTCCAGCAGAACCAGTATGGACACTAATCAATTATCCGAGGTCCTGCAGAACCAGTATGGACACTAACCCATTATCTGAGGTCCAGCAGAACCAGTATGGAAACTAACCCATCATCTGAGGTCCAGCAGAACCAGTACGGACACTAATCCATTATCTGAGGTCCAGCAGAACCAGTATGGACACTTATCCATCATCTGAGGTCCAAAAAAACCAGTATGGACACTTATTCATCATCTGAGGTCCATCAGAACCAGTATGGAGACTTATCCATCTTCTGAGGTTCAGCAGAACAAGTATGGAAACTAATCCATCATTTGAGGTCCAAAACAAATAGTATGGACACTAATCCATTATCTGAGGTCCAGCAGAACCAGTATGGACACTAATCCATTATCTGAGGTCCAGCAGAACCAGTATGGACACTAATCCATCATCTGAGGTCCAGCAGAACCAGTATGGACACTAATCCATTATCTGAGGTCCAGCAGAACCAGTATGGACACTAACCCATCATCTGAGGTCCAGCAGAACCAGTATGGACACTAATCAATTATCCGAGGTCCTGCAGAACCAGTATGGACACTAACCCATCATCTGAGGTCCAGCAGAACCAGTACGGACACTAATCCATTATCTGAGGTCCAGCAGAACCAGTATGGACACTAACCCATCATCTGAGGTCCAGCAGAACCAGTATGGACACTTATCCATTATCTGAGGTCCAGCAGAACCAGTATGGACACTAATCCATTATCTGAGGTCCAGCAGAACCAGCATGGACACTAATCCATTATCTGAGGTCCAGCAGAACCAGTATGGAGACTTATCCATCATCTGAGGTCCAGCAGAACCAGTATGGACACTTATCCATCATCTGAGGTTCAGCAGAACCAGTATGGAAACTAGCCCATTATCTGAGGTCCAGCAGAACCAGTATGGACACTAATCCATTATCTGAGATCGAGTAGAACCAGTATGGACACTAACCCATCATCTGAGGTCCAGCAGAACCAGTATGGACACTAATCAATTATCCGAGGTCCTGCAGAACCAATATGGACACTAACCCATCATCTGAGGTCCAGTAGAACCAGTATGGACACTAATCAATTATCTGAGGTCCCGTAGAACCATTATGGACACTGATCCATCATCTGAGGTTTAGCAGACCCAGTATCGACACTAATCCATCATCTGAGGTTCAGCAGAACCAGTATGGACACTGATCCATCATCTGAGGTCCAGCAGAACCAGTATGAACACTAATCCATTATTTGAGGTCCAGCAGAACCAGTATGGAGACTTATCCATCATCTGAGGTCCAGCAGAACCAGTATGGACACTTATCCATCATCTGAGGTTCAGCAGAACCAGTATGGAAACTAATCCATCATTTGAGGTCCAAAACAGCCAGTATGGACACTAATCCAGTATCTGAGGTTCAGCAGAACCAGTATGGACACTAATCCATTATCTGAGGTCCATCAGAACCAGTATGGACACTAATCCAGTATCTGAGGTCCAGCAGAACCAGTATGGACACTAACCATTTATCTGAGATCCAGCAGAACCAGTATGGACACTAACCCATCATCTGAGGTCTAGCAGAACCAGTATTGACACGAATCCATTATCTGAGGTCCAGCAGAACCAGTATGGACACTAATCCATTATCTGAGGTCCAGCAGAACCAGTACGGACACTAATCCATTATCTGAGGTCCAGCAGAATCAGTATGGACACAAACCCATCATCTGAGGTCCAGCAGAACCAGTATGGACACTAATCCATCATCTGAGGTCCAGCAGAACCAGTATGGACACTAATCCATTATCTGAGATCCAGTAGAACCAGTATGGACACTAACCCATCATCTGAGGTCCAGCAGAACCAGTATGGACACTAACCTATCATCTGAGGTCCAGCAGAACCAGTATGGACACTAATCCATTATCTGAGATCCAGTAGAACCAGTATGGACACTAACCCATCATCTGAGGTCCAGCAGAACCAGTATGGACACTAATCAATTATCCGAGGTCCTGCAGAACCAGTATGGACACTAATCCATCATCTGAGGTCCAGCAGAACCAGTATGAACACTGATCCATCATCTGAGGTTCAGCAGACCCAGTATCGACACTAATCCATCATCTGAGGTTCAGCAGAACCAGTATGGACACTAATCCATTATTTGAGGTCCAGCAGAACCAGTATGGAGACTTATCCATCATCTGAGGTCCAGCAGAACCAGTATGGACACTTATCCATCATCTGAGGTTCAGCAGAACCAGTATGGAACTAGCCCATTATCTGAGGTCCAGCAGAACCAGTATGGACACTAATCCATTATCTGAGGTCCAGCAGAACTAGTATGGACACTAATCCATTATCTGAGGTCCAGCAAAACCAGTATGGACACTAATCAATTATCCGAGGTCCTGCAGAACCAGTATGGACACTAATCCATCATCTGAGGTCCAGCAGAACCAGTATGGACACTGATCCATCATCTGAGGTTCAGCAGACCCAGTATGGACACTAATCCATCATCTGAGGTCCAGCAGAACCAGTATGGACACTAATCCATTATCTGAGGTCCAGCAGAACCAGTATGGACACTAATCCATCATCTGAGGTCCAGCAGAACCAGTATGGACACTAATCCATTATCTGAGGTCCAGCAGAACCAGTATGGACACTGATCCATCATCTGAGGTTCAGCAGACCCAGTATCGACACTAATCCATCATCTGAGGTCCAGCAGAACCAGTATGGACACTAATCCATTATCTGAGGTCCAGCAGAACCAGTATGGACACTAATCCATCATCTGAGGTCCAGCAGAACCAGTATGGACACTGATCCATCATCTGAGGTCCATCAGAACCAGTATGGAGACTTATCCATCTTCTGAGGTTCAGCAGAACAAGTATGGAAACTAATCCATCATTTGAGGTCCAAAACAAATATTATGGACACTAATCCATTATCTGAGGTCCAGCAGAACCAGTATGGACACTAATCCATTATCTGAGGTCCAGCAGAACCAGTATGGACACTAATCCATCATCTGAGGTCCAGCAGAACCAGTATGGACACTAATCCATTATCTGAGGTCCAGCAGAACCAGTATGGACACTAACCCATCATCTGAGGTCCAGCAGAACCAGTATGGACACTAATCAATTATCCGAGGTCCTGCAGAACCAGTATGGACACTAACCCATCATCTGAGGTCCAGCAGAACCAGTACGGACACTAATCCATTATCTGAGGTCCAGCAGAACCAGTATGGACACTAACCCATCATCTGAGGTCCAGCAGAACCAGTATGGACACTTATCCATTATCTGAGGTCCAGCAGAACCAGTATGGACACTAATCCATTATCTGAGGTCCAGCAGAACCAGCATGGACACTAATCCATTATCTGAGGTCCAGCAGAACCAGTATGGAGACTTATCCATCATCTGAGGTCCAGCAGAACCAGTATGGACACTTATCCATCATCTGAGGTTCAGCAGAACCAGTATGGAAACTAGCCCATTATCTGAGGTCCAGCAGAACCAGTATGGACACTAATCCATTATCTGAGATCGAGTAGAACCAGTATGGACACTAACCCATCATCTGAGGTCCAGCAGAACCAGTATGGACACTAATCAATTATCCGAGGTCCTGCAGAACCAATATGGACACTAACCCATCATCTGAGGTCCAGTAGAACCAGTATGGACACTAATCAATTATCTGAGGTCCCGTAGAACCATTATGGACACTGATCCATCATCTGAGGTTTAGCAGACCCAGTATCGACACTAATCCATCATCTGAGGTTCAGCAGAACCAGTATGGACACTGATCCATCATCTGAGGTCCAGCAGAACCAGTATGAACACTAATCCATTATTTGAGGTCCAGCAGAACCAGTATGGAGACTTATCCATCATCTGAGGTCCAGCAGAACCAGTATGGACACTTATCCATCATCTGAGGTTCAGCAGAACCAGTATGGAAACTAATCCATCATTTGAGGTCCAAAACAGCCAGTATGGACACTAATCCAGTATCTGAGGTTCAGCAGAACCAGTATGGACACTAATCCATTATCTGAGGTCCATCAGAACCAGTATGGACACTAATCCAGTATCTGAGGTTCAGCAGAACCAGTATGGACACTAATCAATTATCTGAGGTCCAGCAGAACCAGTATGGACACTAACCCATCATCTGAGGTCCAGCAGAACCAGTATGGACACTAATCCATTATCTGAGGTCCAGCAGAACCAGTATGGACACTAATCCATTATCTGAGGTCCAGCAGAACCAGTACGGACACTAATCCATTATCTGAGGTCCAGCAGAATCAGTATGGACACAAACCCATCATCTGAGGTCCAGCAGAACCAGTATGGACACTAATCCATCATCTGAGGTCCAGCAGAACCAGTATGGACACTAATCCATTATCTGAGATCCAGTAGAACCAGTATGGACACTAACCCATCATCTGAGGTCCAGCAGAACCAGTATGGACACTAACCTATCATCTGAGGTCCAGCAGAACCAGTATGGACACTAATCCATTATCTGAGATCCAGTAGAACCAGTATGGACACTAACCCATCATCTGAGGTCCAGCAGAACCAGTATGGACACTAATCAATTATCCGAGGTCCTGCAGAACCAGTATGGACACTAATCCATCATCTGAGGTCCAGCAGAACCAGTATGAACACTGATCCATCATCTGAGGTTCAGCAGACCCAGTATCGACACTAATCCATCATCTGAGGTTCAGCAGAACCAGTATGGACACTAATCCATTATTTGAGGTCCAGCAGAACCAGTATGGAGACTTATCCATCATCTGAGGTCCAGCAGAACCAGTATGGACACTTATCCATCATCTGAGGTTCAGCAGAACCAGTATGGAAACTAGCCCATTATCTGAGGTCCAGCAGAACCAGTATGGACACTAATCCATTATCTGAGGTCCAGCAGAACCAGTATGGACACTAATCAATTATCCGAGGTCCTGCAGAACCAGTATGGACACTAATCCATCATCTGAGGTCCAGCAGAACCAGTATGGACACTGATCCATCATCTGAGGTTCAGCAGACCCAGTATGGACACTAATCCATCATCTGAGGTCCAGCAGAACCAGTATGGACACTAATCCATTATCTGAGGTCCAGCAGAACCAGTATGGACACTAATCCATCATCTGAGGTCCAGCAGAACCAGTATGGACACTAATCCATTATCTGAGGTCCAGCAGAACCAGTATGGACACTAATCCATTATCTGAGGTCCAGCAGAACCAGTATGGACACTGATCCATCATCTGAGGTTCAGCAGACCCAGTATCGACACTAATCCATCATCTGAGGTCCAGCAGAACCAGTATGGACACTAATCCATTATCTGAGGTCCAGCAGAACCAGTATGGACACTAATCCATTATCTGAGGTCCAGCAGAACCAGTATGGACACTAATCCATCATCTGAGGTCCAGCAGAACCAGTATGGACACTAATCCATTATCTGAGGTCCAGCAGAACCAGTATGGACACTAATCCATTATCTGAGGTCCAGCAGAACCAGTATGGATACTAATCCAGCTGAATGTCTTCAAACACAACATAACTGATGATCTTAGGTTTATCTTCTGTATGAAAATGAAAGACTGAAATTGTTTGATTATATCACTTTTTTACAGGTGCAGGGCAGCAACCAGGTCCAGCGAGCTCCACGAGCCTTGTTCTGTCTAAAACTCAACAATCCAATCAGACGCGCCGCGCTCTCCATCGTGGAATGGAAGTATCCTTTAATCTGCCACCAATCAGCTGCTCTACACCAGACAATTATAGATTCATTCTGTTATTTTTGATTACTGGAAGGATATTTTTTCAGAATTAGCGTAATTAAAGACACCACAAATGCTTTTTATTTTTCAAATTCTCATTCATAGCTAGAAAGAATATTGGAGGAAAAACAAATACAGTTAAAACAGTGAAACTGACTATCAGTAAAGGTGGTGTAAATGACAGCGTCATCACCATAAAACGAATAATTTCAGCATCCTTGAAATCTGTGTGAACTCCGATTAAGACTGGTGCTAATGTTTGAGAAACATCTCGGAGCAACGTTTTACTGCTCAAAGTCTGATCTTCCTTAACTCATGAGGCAAAATCTTGATTCACATTTTAGCCTCAACTTTGTCTCAATTTAATCTAAAATGTGTTTTATACTTTTCTGCAATTTATCAGTAAAGACAGAATAAATAGCAAGAAGTCTTCCTAGAGACTTAAATGAGATCGTTTTATAAGCTCATATCAGTCTTTCTAATCACTCCTTTCGATTTTTAGAGATGAAGAAAGCAGCCATGGAGAACATGTGAACTCCACGCAGAAAGACCTCAAACCAGAAACCTTGTGAATAACAGGCAGCAGTGCTTAGTGCAGCCACCAAGCTGCATGAAGGAATAATCAACTTTACAAATGCATTTACTACGTAACAGCAGTGCATCAGAAAGTGCATTCATTCTCATCAAAATGGCAAAAATGTTAGTGTTACTGCAGCAGCTGACAATTAATGCATTTTTAATTTTATTATTTAAATGTAGCTTAACAATGAAAGACTCCGGGATCACAGTCCTGTGTGTTTTTGAGTCCTTCCCAAGCCCAGATAAATGCAGAGGGTTGTGTCAGGAGGGCATCCGATGTCAACCTAAACCAAACTAAACATATGAATCTCATAAACCATGAACCCCAGACCGGACTGGTCGAGGCCACGGTTAACAACGACCACCATCGGCACTGTTGACCTACAGAATGCAGAGTTGGAGGGAGCAGTGGTTAAAATGTTCTCCTTGGCAGTGATTAGGATAATATCAGGAATGAGAACATCAGAGGGACGGCACTTGTTAAACGTTCTGGAGATAAAGTCAGAGAGGCCAGACTGAGATGGTTTGGACATGTACAGAGGAGGGAGAGTGAAGATACCGGTAGAATGAAGACCAGGTCGGAACTGCTACGAGGGAGGTCTAGAGGAAGACCAAAGGAGAGATTTATAGATGTTGTAAAGGAGAAATTAAAGTTAGTTTGTGTGAGAGAAGAGGATGCAGAGGGTTAGATGGATTTTATAATGAAACACTTGACTGATGACTTAGTAAATGAATATTTACATTTTTCCAAAAATAAGCATTAGAAGAATAAAAAGTGAAGGCGACTAACTTCACCTGACCCAGTATCCTGGGACTGATCTCTTGGAAGACTCCAGGTTGGAGATTTGTAGATGTGGATTTGGTGAGTTTGTGGACTCATAAATGTTAAGGATTTGGCAATGGTTGGATGAATGTTTTGGATTTGGATATTTTTAACCAGCGGCAGAAATGTTCAGAAGTCCGTCCGTCCGTCCGTCCGTCCGTCTTCTACACCCGTTTGTAATCCTTTACAGGGTCACGGGGGTCCACCAGAGCCTATCCCGGCTCATTACAAGGTCCACCTGGACAGGTCGCCACTCTATCACAGGGCCACATACAGAGACAAACAACGTGCACGCTCACACCTACAGGCAATCAGCAATCAACCTAACATAACATGCACTGTGGGAGGAAGCCGGAGCAGCCGGAGGGAAGCCGCCAAACACGGGGAGAACATGCAAACTCCACACAGAAAGACTTGTTCAGACGTCTTCAGTACTGTTAAACTCATCATGTCATCATGTTGCTCCTACAACGAACCTTTCCCTTTACAGTCCAATAAAATACGAGAGCAGAGTTTCCAAAGAACAGTTTCCTTTTTTTGTCACCAGCATATTGACAGTTTTTTGCTTGAGAAACACAAAAGGTACCAGCATCTTTTTCGGGAATGACTTGTGTTTGACGGCGGCGGCGGCGGCGGCGGCGGCGGCGGCTTTGAAGAGCGGCTGTTTGAGATGACGTTTCATCGTGTTTTCTATCTATCAGCTGGATTGTTTAGCTGGATTGCAGAATTTACAGCTGATCAGCAGCTTTTCTTTATGCTATTTTACCTACAACTTATAGTTTCATCTAATACTTTTAAAAATCTATCTCAAACGTTTAAGCAGTAAGTTAGAGTGGCGACTGGAAGCAGCAGCAGCGATCCCACGGTGGTTTCTCAGTGATTAGTCTGGTTATATCTGATTACAGCTTGGGTCAGTTTCTTTGCAGTACCAGATGTGCTAGTGTATTTTCCTCTTCACCAATTCCAGTAGTGACTTCATGAGTCTCCAACAACAAGGCCCACCTTCCCACCTTCCTTCTGACGTGGCTGCACACAAGAGAAATAAGCCCGACTTTACTCAGCACTGATCAGGCTCATCAACCAGATGTGCTGAAGCATGGAAAGGTCTTGGTATACAGAGTTGCAGCAGTTGTTTCCTGTTCAGTTTCCTGAACGTATCCTCAGACCGTTTGATATCTTCATCCTGTTAGCCATCTTTGCCAACTGTGTCGCTCTGGGAGTTTCCAAACCATTTCCTGAGGATGACTCCAACTCCACAAACCATGACCTGGTGAGTCCTGAACACAACTCTACTCAAGGGATGACAAGTCTGGGAACACTGGGAACACTGGGAACACTGGGAACACTGGGCACACCGGACTGTGCCCATGTGTGCACAAATCCAAAGTTCTAGAATGGTGGCGGTCACGTTACGCCAACGTTGGTCAACTCTCTTTGCATCATCCTGATATTTTCTACAGAGTTTTCTCCTGGTAAAAATCTGCCTGTTTTGAAACATTTCCATTTGTGGTTTAAAATACTTTTACCTGCTGAGGTACATAAAATTCCCAAAAACCTGTTTTTTGTATCAGACTGTAAATATGTTTAAATATTTCTGCTGTAAAGTTGAACATTTAACATCCAGACCCTAGTGGTCAGTAGAGGAACCGCTGGTCTGTATCCAGACCCTAGTGGTCAGTAGAGGAACCGCTGGTCTGGATCCAGACCCTAGTGGTCAGTAGAGGAACCGCTGGTCTAGATCCAGACCCTAGTGGTCAGTAGAGGAACCGCTGGTCTGGATCCAGACCCTAGTGGTCAGTAGAGGAACCGCTGGTCTGTATCCAGACCCTAGTGGTCAGTAGAGGAACCGCTGGTCTAGATCCAGACCCTAGTGGTCAGTAGAGGAACCGCTGGTCTAGATCCAGACCCTAGTGGTCAGTGGAGGAACCGCTGGTCTAGATCCAGACCCTAGTGGTCAGTAGAGGAACCGCTGGTCTGTATCCAGACGCTAGTGGTCAGTAGAGGACCGCTGGTCTGGATCCAGACCCTAGTGGTCAGTAGAGAAACCGCTGGTCTAGATCCAGACCCTAGTGGTCAGTAGAGGAACCGCTGGTCTGTATCCAGACCCTAGTGGTCAGTAGAGGAACCGCTGGTCTGGATCCAGACCCTAGTGGTCAGTAGAGGAACAGCTGGTCTGTATCCAGACCCTAGTGGTCAGTAGAGGAAGTGCTGTTCTAGATCCGGACCCTAGTGGTCAGTAGAGGAACCGCTGGTCTAGATCCAGACCCTAGTGGTCAGTAGAGGAACCGCTGGTCCAGATCCGGACCTTAGTGGTCAGTAGAGGAACCGCTGGTCTACATCCAGACCCTAGTGGTCAGTAGAGGAACCGCAGGTCTGTATCCAGACCCTAGTGGTCAGTAGAGGAACTGCTGGTCTGTATCCAGACCCTAGTGGTCAGTAGAGGAACCGCAGGTCTGTATCCAGACCCTAGTGGTCAGTAGAGGAACCGCTGGTCTAGATCCAGACCCTAGTGGTCAGTAGAGGAACCGCTGGTCTGTTTCCAGACCCTAGTGGTCAGTAGAGGAACTGCTGGTCTGTATCCAGACCCTAGCATGTCTGGATCCAGACCCTAGTGGTCAGTAGAGGAACTGCACGTCTGGATCCAGACCCTAGTGGTCAGCAGAGGAACTGCAGGTCCGGATTCAGACCCTAGTGGTCAGTAGAGGAACCGCTGGTCTAGATCCAGACCCTAGTGGTCAGTAGAGGAACCGCTGGTCTGTATCCAGACCCTAGTGGTCAGTAGAGGAACCGCTGGTCTGTATCCAGACCCTAGTGGTCAGTAGAGGAACTGCTGGTCTGGATCCAGACCCTAGCATGTCTGTATCCAGACGCTAGTGGTCAGTAGAGGAACCGCTGGTCTGTATCCAGACCCTAGTGGTCAGTAGAGGAACCGCTGGTCTGGATCCAGACCCTAGCATGTCTGTATGCAGACCCTAGTGGTCAGTAGAGGAACCGCTGGTCTAGATCCAGACCCTAGTGGTCAGTAGAGGAACCGCTGGTCTGTATCCAGACCCTAGTGGTCAGTAGAGGAACCGCTGGTCTAGATCCAGACCCTAGTGGTCAGTAGAGGAACAGCTGGTCTGTATCCAGACCCTAGTGGTCAGTAGAGGAACCGCTTGTCTGTATCCAGACCCTAGTGGTCAGTAGAGGAACCGCTGGTCTGGATCCAGACCCTAGTGGTCAGTAGAGGAACCGCTGGTCTGTATCCAGACCCTAGTGGTCAGTAGAGGAACCGCTGGTCTAGATCCAGACCCTAGTGGTCAGTAGAGGAACCGCTGGTCCAGATCCGGACCTTAGTGGTCAGTAGAGGAACCGCTGGTCTACATCCAGACCCTAGTGGTCAGTAGAGGAACCGCAGGTCTGTATCCAGACCCTAGTGGTCAGTAGAGGAACTGCTGGTCTGTATCCAGATGCTAGTGGTCAGTAGAGGAACCGCTGGTCTGGATCCAGACCCTAGTGGTCAGTAGAGAAACCGCTGGTCTAGATCCAGACCCTAGTGGTCAGTAGAGGAACCGCTGGTCTGGATCCAGACCCTAGTGGTCAGTAGAGGAACCGCTGGTCTGGATCCAGACCCTAGTGGTCAGTAGAGGAACCGCTGGTCTGTATCCAGACCCTAGTGGTCAGTAGAGGAAGTGCTGGTCTAGATCCGGACCCTAGTGGTCAGTAGAGGAACCGCTGGTCTAGATCCAGACCCTAGTGGTCAGTAGAGGAACCGCTGGTCCAGATCCGGACCTTAGTGGTCAGTAGAGGAACCGCTGGTCTAGATCCTGCTGGTCTGTATCCAGACCCTAGCATGTCTGGATCCAGACCCTAGTGGTCAGTAGAGGAACCGCTGGTCTGGATCCAGACCCTAGTGGTCAGTAGAGGAACTGCAGGTTCACATGACTTGAGAAAGGAAATGGAGATCTTTCAACTTTCTATTTGTTGAGAAATTTTCATTTTTTGGGGTTTTTGAATTCATTCCAGTAAACATGAAGCCTTGGACCTGTCAGATGACGGAGTTAATGCAGAGCTAACGCGAGGGTGTGAAGGTGCTGAGATACACGTTTCCATCATAGCCTCCTGAAGCTCTTCAGAGCTGCTTCCAGCCATTTCCCAACCACACTTCAGGGGCTTTTATTGTGAAGGGCTGTCCTTGAGAGTGATGCTTGAGCTGTGGAGGCAGTGGTCATGGATAAACACTGACTGACAGCTCTGTGATCAGTGCTGAGGAGTTTCTGCTCTGATGGTTCAGCTCTCTCTCTCTCTGCTGTGTGTCTGTGTCTCTCCACCTTCGTTTACGGTTTAAACTCGTTGTTCCTGCAGTCTCTTCCTGTCAGAGTGATGGTTCTGCCTCCGAAGCAGTAGCTATGATGTAACTGCATGCTTGATCCAAACTCAGCTGAGATGTTACAGAGTTAATGAAGGAGACGGAGGTGGAGAGGACCATCGGCACAGAGATGTTCTCTGAGATGACGCTGCAGTGTGATTGTGATGTTCATTTATTCGTTTTTCCATGTGTGTTTCATGGCAACTTTTGGTTTGTGTTCATCAGTGAATACGACCGAACACGGCTGTAGGTAGTATTTTTACTTAAACCCAACGTCATGCTATAACTTTGTGTTTGAGTTTATTTATTGTGCAGCACCGAGGGTTTGAGAGTAACGTCATTTCGATTCTCTGTTTGAACCTCACATGTGGAAGAACTGACAATAAACGAGACTTTGACTTTGACAGATGAGGTTGCTTTCTCTGCTGCTCACTTCGCTGTTAAAAAAGGTGTTGCAATCACTGTAGGTGGTTTATACACCTTAACAATGCCTCCTTATTGTCTACCAGCTGCCACCTTGAAGAAGATGAGATGGTCTTCATAGGTGTTCTGTAAAGTGCTCCGTAGAGCGGGGTCACATTCTTCTGATATGGAGTACAGTCTGCATCAAGAACCTTCTCCTGTTCTCAGCTTATGTGGGTCATGTTCTGTGTTTCAGGAACAAGTGGAGTACGTCTTCCTCATCATCTTCACCATAGAGACCTTCCTAAAGATCCTGGCCTACGGACTTGTGATGCATCCCAGCTCCTACATCCGCAACGGCTGGAACCTGCTTGATTTTGTCATCGTCATTGTTGGGTAAGAGCTCAAACTCAGAGTTCTGGTTCCTCCGCTAGACTCTGTTTCTCTCCTGGTGTTTTTTTTCCTTTCATCTGCATATATTTTAATGATTAATATATCAAGTTGGCCAAAGCCCCAAGTCCACATATGTATGTAAAACCTCCAACATATACAAGGTCGTATACAAGCAGTCAGCTAGTACATATATATTAATGGTGGGAGGAAAATAAATTGTGCTTTCTCAATAAAGACCAATGTGTACACATCTTTTTGACAGTACATATTGGGCCCACATGTACCATCATTATATCATCATTATTTATCATTATGTATTGTGTGCGGCACCACCACTCCCGCTGCCCACCAGAGGGAGGGGAAGAGAAAGAGGACGGAGAAACCGGATCAACGTGTCCAACCCCAGAACCCCAACATCTTTGAACGTCAGCTCCAGTCATAAATCAGAGCAGCTGCCCCCCAGAATGGGGCAGTTCCTCTCCCAGCACTCCATCTCCTGGTCTCCTCAGCTGCAGATGAATGTGGACTGCATTTAAAAGAAGACAGGTTCTAAACAGTCATCTTTTTAAGAGGTGTTGCTGCCGTCAAAGTCAAAAGGACCTTAGTGATTTTCTGGATACGGTACATTTCGTCATTTTAAACATTTGATATGTTTTCTGGCCAATAAATTACAGGTTTATGAGATGTGTAAGTGTGATATTTTTATTCATGTACTAAAGACTCGAGAGCTGACTGTTGGTCACCTGCTGCAGTCCTGCAGGTCCTGAGCTTCGTCCTTGATGTTTTTTATGTCCTCGCTGCAGGACAGTGACGTGACTGGACGTCCTCGGGGCGACATTAACGCTTGCTCGTGACGATAAAGCCTGTTGTCACTGAAACGCGGCCTCGGGACGCCTGGCTGCAGTCTGAAGCCAGGGAGGATGCTGGGAAGTCAGGGCTCTGGAATGTGATTTTTGCTGAATTTGTTCTTTTGCGTTTAATCAGGTTATTGCCTGATTGGAAATTTAATAGTGCAAAATAGTCTTTGAAATGAACTAGATTTGTTTACATACGACATTTTTATTGATATATGTGGAGTTTTTTATTTTACATTGCTGTATTTTGATATTTTGTGTGAGAATTTAAATCACAACTTATTTTTGAGGATCTACTCTCTTTGTTTTAAAGAGGATTCAAACTACAGATGTTTATAGACAATAAGACAAAAGGTCCAACAACACAGTCGAGTGAGGGTCACTGATATGAAGTGGTACGCCCTGGAAGGTCTTGGTCCAGAGTGTGCAGGTTAACAGCTGATGGCCAGAGCGCTTGGAGGAGACCGTGACTCTGACAGGCATGTCTTCACTGGAGGAACTATGGTCTGAAGGTCTGATGGAAGCTTCATTTTTCCTTCAACAGAAGGACATCAGACACTGAGTTCCTTGGTCCCAGTCAGGCCAGAACCTTCAGTATTAGTCCACTTTACTTTTATTTGTACTAAGTCAGAAAAAGCTGAGTCCAATTATACTGCAGTTCGTTGTATGTCAGTTAATCCAGGTCCAACAGAGCCATGGTCACTGGCAGATATTTCATGGTGCTTCTGCACCTGGTGGGACTCAGGGCTGCAGCTGAGGTCCAGAACCTTCAGGTATAAAGTCATGCTTCACTGAGTCTGTTTTCCCAGTTTGCATTCATGAATTCTTCCTATTTGGAGTTCTGTGCTCCATAACCAGGAGGATCCAGGAGGTGGAGGGTTTCCAGCTAGATCAACTTCAGATTGTGTCTTTGCTTGTCACAGGTCATGTCCTGTTGAACTATCTCACTCTTTGCCTTCTTCTCCTGTCATCTGTGCAGGTTGTTCAGTGTTGTCCTGGAGACGATGACCCACAAGTCTGGTGGCGAGCAGGCGACCACTCATCACATGCCAGGGAAACCTGGAGGTCTAGATGTCAAAGCTTTGAGAGCCTTCAGAGTCCTGCGGCCCCTTAGACTGGTTTCTGGAGTCCCCAGTGAGTTTACTGGACTGTAGAGTAACTGAGTGGTGGGGGACATGGTCCAGTGTGGTTGCAGCCAGGTTCATCTCTGTGTGTCTGTCAGGTTTGCAGATCGTCCTGAACTCCATCATGAAGGCAATGGTTCCTCTGCTCCACATCGCTCTGCTGGTCCTCTTTGTCATCATCATCTACGCTATCATCGGTCTGGAGCTCTTTATCGGACGGATGCACAGAACCTGCTACTACATCGGAACAGGTACTGACCACCACTGACCCTGAACAAGTGCTGTCCTGTTCAAATGTTAGAACCGTTCTTTCAAACTTATAGTCTTCTGTGTAAAAACATCACTGATTGTAATTCAAGATTATCATACAAATAAAAACAACAGACCTGTGTTTAAAGTTCTGTATTTACCAAAAAGGTCCTACCACAGCATCTCAACGAGGTTCAGGTCTGGACTTTAACCAGGTTCGGCTCTGGACTTTGATCTGGTTCGGCTCTGGACTTTGACCTGGTTCAGCTCTGGACTTTGACCTGGTTCAGCTCTGGACTTTGACCAGGTTCAGCTCTGGACTTTGACCAGGTTCAGGTCTGGACTTTGACCTGGTTCAGCTCTGGACTTTGATCTGGTTCAGCTCTGGACTTTGAGCTGGTTCAGCTCTGGACTTTGAGCTGGTTCAGCTCTGGACTTTGACCTGGTTCGGCTCTGGACTTTGACCTGGTTCGGCTCTGGACTTTGACCTGGTTCGGCTCTGGACTTTGACCTGGTTCAGGTCTGGACTTTGACCAGGTTCAGGTCTGGACTTTGACCTGGTTCAGGTCTGGACTCTGACCTGGTTCAGCTCTGGACTTTGACCTGGTTCAGCTCTGGACTTTGACCAGGTTCAGCTCTGGACTTTGACCTGGTTCAGGTCTGGACTTTGACCTGGTTCAGCTCTGGACTTTGACCTGGTTCAGGTCTGGGTCTCGGTCATACTGAAATAACTGCAGGCTTTCTGCTGGATGCAGAGCTACTGTTAAGGTACCAGAGGTTTAAATGAGATGAAAATGAGGAGAATATGAACACTGTCCATCCCAGATTCTGATGTTGTATCTGAAGATTCATTTTAAATCTTATAGTTTTACTTCTATAATTGTCTCATTTTCTCTGTAGACTCTTTAACCTTTTGTGTTTGTCACCCAGAGACAAGCAAGGTTGGATCCCAGAAGTCCATTTGGTTGTTTTGTACGCTTGATACAAGATCTTAAGTCTATATAAAACTGAAGGAGACTTTAAGCTTCAGAATGTTTCCAACGAGTTCCCGTAGTTTGGTCTTCGTTCCACTGCACAAGGAGAACGTTTTTGCACGTGCTCATTAACATTGTCGTTTCCAGATAATTACGTGGAGGACGAACCGGTGCCCTGTGCGTTTGCCGGTCACGGCCGCCAGTGCCTCATCAATGGCTCTGAGTGCCGGATTGGCTGGGACGGACCCAACGGGGGAATCACCAACTTTGACAACTTCTTCTTTGCCATGTTGACGGTGTTCCAGTGCATCACCATGGAGGGCTGGACCGACGTGCTGTACTGGGTAAAACACACCGTATCCCATCATTCACCAACCGGTCCTCAGAGACAGAATATGTCCCCACTTGTCTCTGTTTGTGGTCTGTTGGTCCAGATGAATGACGCCATTGGCTTCGAGCTGCCCTGGGTTTATTTTGTCAGTCTGGTGATATTTGGCTCATTCTTCGTTCTCAACCTGGTTCTGGGAGTCCTCAGCGGGTTTGTTTGTTTCTCCCTTAATTGCTTCTGGACCGACTTGGTCCACATTCAAAATGAGCTCAGTGTTTTAGTGAAGGTCTGAAAGCATCTTCTGTACCTGCTGTGTGGGTTGATTGCTGTCTGAACGTGGTGTGAACATTGCAGAGAGTTCAGTAAGGAGAGGGAGAAGGCCAAAGCTCGTGGAGATTTTCAGAAGCTGCGGGAAAAGCAGCAGATGGAGGAGGATCTGTGTGGGTACATGGACTGGATCACTCAGGCTGAGGACATGGAGGAGCTGGACGAGGACGGAAATCCACGTAAGACAGGGGCACACGCTGGGTGGTGGGTCTGTTTAGTGTTTTCTTCATGTCGGCACGTAGCCATTTATTTTTCAGTGGCGGCTCTGTAGTAGAGCTGGTCCCCTTCACATCCTGGGATCATCTCTTCCTCCTCCTCAGTCAGAGCAGATTCTGACGGCTGTCTGATTCAAGCCCACTATCAGACTTTGTATTGCATTTGCAGGTGAACAACAGGTGAGTATAAATCTTCAGCTTAGCTGGCTGAAATGCGGTTCTCAACAGTAGATGGTGGATTTGTGCTTTGATTGGTAGCTCCTTCCCCCCAGTTGAATACAGGTGCCACTCTATGTAGCAGCGCCTCTTCTGACCACAGGAGGGCAGTGTATCACAGAAAGATCATGTGTTTGCCCCTGAGGCTACAAAAAAACACCTCTAGTGGGACAAAGTGCCGGACCGTCCCCACTCATTAGTTCAGTATTATCAGTAGCTCTTTTGACAACACAGCAGATGTATATGCCCCTCAGTGGTCAATAGTGGTATTGTAGCCAAAGCGGTGATGCCGCTGGAAATTATTGCATTAAGAAGGATTATTATTATTTTGTTTCTGGGCAACAGGTCCTTTATTTCCTTATTCAACTCCAAGAATAATTACAATGATGGGGGTTAAGGTGATACATAATTAGAAAACTTAAGTTTTGGTTCATATTACATCTGTTAGATCGTAAATGGGAGAGGCAAAGTCCACACTGATTTCCTCAAAGCCATGGATGTTGCAGGGCTTTCTTGGTTGACACTTCTTTACAATATTGCATGGACATCAGGGGAAGTACCTCTGGATCTGCAGGGTTGTGGCGCCTATTTAAAAAAGGCAGAGCAGAGCATGTATTCCAACTGCGGGACCTGCCTGGTAAGGTCCATGTAGAGCTGGAGGTAAGAGTCTGATTGACAGTAAGTCCGATTCATTTCTGGTGAGAGCGAATATGTGAGGGGGATGAGAATCAGCCATTTCAAAAGCTGATGTTCTCAGTCAGAAAAAATGTCCTCAATAGGGTAGAAATGGGGTGAGGTTTGGGGGGACATCTGCAGTCATGTGGACTCTGTTCTGGTCTGTTTAGGTTTAAAGAGAGCTGTGACTCTTCACTGGTGGATCTACGTTCCGCCTCTCACCGATGAAACTGTGGGTAGTGACTGAAAGAACCAGATGGAGGATCCAAGCAGCTGAGATGAGTTTCCTCTGCAGGGTGTCTGGACTCAGTGACAGAATTTCAGATCATAGCTCTTGGTTGTAACATGGATCAATGGGCTGCTGGAGGAGAGTGAGGGACTTGGATGGATGGATGGATGGATGGATGGATGGATGGATGGATGGATGGATGGATGGATGGATGGATGGATGGATGGATGGATGGATGGATGGATGGATGGATGGATGGATGGATGGATGGGTGGGTGGATGGATGGATGGATGGATGGATGGATGGGTGGGTGGGTGGATGGATGAGTCCACTCATGCAATTTTCACAACATTTTGACCAGTTTGGTGCAATTAGATATTTGGCAAAATGTTGCTCTATGGCCGGTATTTGGTGACGTAATCATTCAAACTTAAGTTTGATGTTGTTTCATCAATAGCTCAACAACCAACAGATTCTGATCTTCAGTTGTAGGTAGGACCTGGTTTGAATACTGGCTGAAGTCTCTGAGCTGTGTGCTGCTGCAGACCTTCTTGGACCTCAACACCCTGATTTTGGGTTTAGGTTTCTGATCGCGTGTGCTGTTGCCTGTGTCTCAACATGTCCACATCAACGCTCTTCATCAAGAGTGAATGTTCACAACCTTGGTCAAGGAGTTTAAAAGCCACATAATCTGGACTTCTTACTAACTTTTCTGAACAACATTTTTCTGCATCGAATCATCAGCTGAAATTCAGCATCATGTGTTATCAGTTTTATAGGTTGTCCTACAAAGGTTCACAACCGTAAGGTCCCATTCCATGGTGGAAATGTCCTCAATAAGACAGCAATCTGACGCTTCTTCTTCTTTTGTGTTTCAGGACCATCTCTGGGTGATCTGTCTGATAAGAAGAGGGGGAAGTTTGGCTGGTTCAGTCACTCCAACGAAACTCATGGTGAGACACTCACACGTTATTCCATCCGTCCAAGAGGACGTGCATCCACTTACACTCGTGTCCTGCAACCAGATCTGCAGGACTGCTCCAGACACGTTGGTGAACGGGCTGAGATGTAAGAATGACCAGTGACTGACATGAGCTTTTCAGCCAAAAGGTTTTTTCTGCTTCGAAAATCTCTCAATGACATCAGGTTTGAGGGGACCAGCTCCAGTTGGCATTAGTTTGGTCGGTATAGCCTCAGGCTGAGTCTTTTGGATCATGTCTGGACTGTGTCTTGGTCATTAGGACCAGATCTGCTTTCAGGTTTGGGTCCAATCCAAATAATTTGGAGAAGATCTGATTCTGTTCTGGGTTAGTTGGACCAGGTCCAGGTCATCTGAAGCAGGTCTGCTTCCAGTCTGGTCCTTTTGTGCAAATACTTGTCCCGTTCAGGTCTTTAAACAAGGTCCAGTTCAAGTCTGAGACATTGTGTGTTTAAAATGGACTGAGGTAAAGTGGAAAACTGCTGCATGTTAATTTAGAAACCATGGATGCCATGTCCTCCAGACTAAAGAGTAAAGGAACCATCAGCTTGTTCTCAGCACTCGCTTCAAACTCCTGCATCTCTGATGGTCTGGATGTGCTTTGGTATCTGGGAAACGGACAGCTGGCACATCTGGAAAGGAAACATCAAAACTGAACGCTATATCCAGGTCTTAGAGCTACATCTGCTCCCACCCAGACAGCGTCTTCTTCAGGGGAGGTCTTGCTTGAGGTCTTTCAGGAAGATGATGCTAAACACTATTCTGCATCCATTATTAAGGCACGACTGCCAAGTGCTCGTCCAGGTGCTGAACTGGTCTGCCCGCAGTCCAGACATTTGCAGCATCATGAAAGGAAAAATAGGACAAAGAAGATCCAGGACTGTTGAGCAGCTCCAACCCTGTGTCAGACAAGAACAGGATGACGTTCCTCCCCCAGAACTCCATGAACTGGTCCAGAAGGAGATGGACTGTTGAAGAAGATGAGAAGAAGCTGAGATGCTACACAGTTGTAAACCAACAACAAACCCTGAACCACGTTTTTGAAGCGTCACACACAGTTTGTGTTGCAGGTGAGCGCGTGTTTCATTTCATGTCGCAGTTCAGAGACAGATGTTCCTGTAAAAGATTTGGACCTGCGTCCTCAAACGCGTCCGACCCTGTTTTTAATCAGACGTTTGCTCTCGCAGCCAGTCAGTGGATTTCAGCTCCAGTTGGACAGAAAGTGGTTCACCACAACTGAAAGACCTCGTACACAGCTAAACGACGAGCAAATGATCACATCTCTCAAACTCACAGGAGTAACAGGTCATTTTTAAAATGTTCCTCAAGTGTAACTCCGAGCTGTCCTGCCGGTCAGATGGGATTAACTGAGCCTGACAGTTCAGAAAACATAGACACCAACAACTCACTGTCAGGATGTGTTGAGATGGGTCAAGATGAGATAAAAGCTGAAGAAAGCCACCCTCCTCTTCCTCATCTATGTCTTTGTCATGTGTTCAGAATGAGGTCTGATTGTAAAAGGACGTCCCTGGAAAAGCTGTGTTCTTGAACGCAGCACGTGTATGGCGAGCCAACGCGGTCATCTAGCATCACAAGGGCACAAAAAGGTTTTCTACGATTAAAAATAGACAACAAAGTTGTTCAGAACTCCAAATACTTCAGAAAGATGCAGTTTCTTTACAAAACAGAAAAGAAAACCTCTGTGGTCTTCAAACTCCAAAGTCTGATTCTAGTTTTTTTCCTCCCACATTTTTTAACGAAGTAGCGGCCCTCTCTGTTTTTGTGTTATCGACTCGTTCCAGACATGTCAAACACACACGCGCCTGCAAACACGCACGCGCCTGCAAACACGCACGCGCCTGCAAACACGCACGCGCCTGCAAACACGCACGCGCCTGCAAACACGCACGCGCCTGCAAACACGCACGCGCCTGTAAACACGCACGCGCCTGCAAACACGCACGCGCCTGCAAACACGCACGCGCCTGCAAACACGCACGCGCCTGCAAACACGCACGCGCCTGCAAACACGCACGCGCCTGCAAACACGCACGCGCCTGCAAACACGCACGCGCCTGTAAACACGCACGCGCCTGCACCTGCAAACACGCACGCGCCTGCAAACACGCACGCGCCTGCAAACACGCACGCGCCTGCAAACACGCACGCGCCTGCAAACACGCACGCGCCTGCAAACACGCACGCGCCTGCAAACACGCACGCGCCTGCACCTGCAAACACGCACGCGCCTGCACCTGCAAACACGCACGCGCCTGCAAACACGCACGCGCCTGCAAACACGCACGCGCCTGCAAACACGCACGCGCCTGCAAACACGCACGCGCCTGTAAACACGCACGCGCCTGCAAACACGCACGCGCCTGCAAACACGCACGCGCCTGTAAACACGCACGCGCCTGCGCCTGCG